>JAODAL010038559.1:0-39070 GCA_025379985.1 Phyllomedusa bahiana
TCCACCCTCCACATTTAGGGCCCAAATAATTGTTTTCTCCAAGAGTAGCAAAACTCTTCTCTTCATTGTTTAATCGCCCCCAGTGGGGCATTTTGTCCCCTTTTTTCTTAAAAAAGCCCAGCTCCAGAGTAGCAAAAATGTTTACATCCCGGGTACAGCGGTATTTTACCTGGATCTATTTTCCAGTAGTTTATACAATATGGGGAGATTTTGCAACTGCTGGAAAATTTCCAGTTTAAGGCCCTTTATCCTGGGGAGACAGAATTTAAAAAAAAAAAAAAAAAAAAAAAGTTAATTAGATTGAAGTATTAAATAAAAAATGTTTTTTTTACTACCGTTTTTCTCTCCTGTTTTTTTAAATCCGGTTGTTTTGAAATCCCCCAAAATTGTTTTTTTTCAAGCACTCCGTTTGAGCCAAAAAAAATAGGCAAGCCAAAGTATGTCCTCGGGAACCCATCCAAAAAAGCGGCCGTCCCCCATTTAAAAGGGAATGCATGTATCTATAAAACCCTTCCCAGAAAGGCCGTCCCCCCCCACAGCCAAAAACATTCCCCATAACCCATCCAAGGGGGTCCAGCTGCCCTAAAAACACGCAATGAAAGTCCTGCAAAAACCCATCCCCGACGCGGCCCCTCCCCTTCAAAGAATTTTATTTCCTGCATAAACCCTTCCCAGACAGCGGAGTCCCAAAATACAGCAATGGATGTCCTGCTAAAACCCAAACCCCCGGGGCCCCTAGTCGTTCTCAGAAAAAAAAATGCATTTTCCTGCATAAAACCCCCCCCAGAAAAGTGACATCCCCTTACAAGCCCTTTCATGTCCTGTTTTAAACCCCTCCCCAAAACACCCGGGTGTCGTCATGCACCCGCAGTAAAAGTCCTGCATAACCCATCCCCAGACACTGGGGCCCTCCCCCCACTCAGCAATAAGTCCCGCATAACCCCCCCCAGAAAGGGACTTCCTAAAACACAGCAATGCTTTTTCCTGCATAACCCATTTCCCAAAACTCGGCCGTCCTATACACAGCAATGCAAATCCCGCATAACCCCCCCCAGAAAAACCATCCATCCTCTTTCACAGCAATGCATGTCCCCTTTCATAAAACCCCTTCCCCGGGCACCGGGCCCTCCTCCCTTCACAGCAATTAAGGGCCTGAAAAAACCCAAAGCAGAAAAGCGGCCGTCCTCATTTCAAAGAAAAGCATGGGGCCTTTCATAACCCCAAACCCGGGCAGGGGGCCCCTCCTTTAAAATCAAACAAAGCATGTTTCCCGCATAACCCTTCCCAGGGGCACTAGTTTTTGTCCTTTTGAAAAAAAAATGCATGTCCCGAAAAACCCATCCCCGGGCAGCGGGCCCTCCCCAAAACAGAAAGCTTTTCCCGCATAAAACCCCTCCCCGACAGAGGCCATCCCCCCTAATCAGCAATTTCAAGGGCCCCGCATAACCCTTCCAAAATACCCTCCGGGCCTCAAAATACAAAAAATTTTGTCCTGCTTAACCCTTTCCCCGGGAAAAAGTCCATTTCCCCATTCAAAAGCAATTAATTTTCCTGCCCTTTAACCCCAAAGCAGATAGCGGCCCTCCACAAAAAACAGCAATGCATGACCTGAAAAACCCAACCCAGATTTCGGCCAACCCCATTTTTCCCGCAGTGATGTCCTCGATAACCAATCCCCCGACCCGGCCCTTTCCCCTTTCCACAAACAAAGTTTTCCTTTCATAAACCAAACCCCCGATTTCCGTCCCTCCCCCATACACAGCAATTTATGTCCCGCTTTAAACCCTTCCCCCAAAAGCGGCCGTCCCATTTCTCAGCAAAAGCTGACCTGCTTAACCCAAAGCAGAAGCGGAAATTTTTCAATTTCACAGCAATGCATGTCCTTTCTAACCCATACCAGCACCCCGGGCGTCTTACACAGCAATTTAAAAGTTCCCGATAAAACCCAAAGCAGGGGAGTGGCCGTCCTCTAACCACACTTGCATGTTTTCTGATAACCCATCCCCGGGGCAGCGGCCGTCCCCCTACACGACAATGCATGTCCTGGCAAAAAAAACCCCCCAAACCCAACAGCGTTCCGTCCGCATACACGCAAAGTTTGTCCCGATAACCCCCTCCAGATAACTGGCCCTCCCCCTACAAAAAAAAGCATGTCCTGCATAAAACCCCTTCCCCGACAGCGCCTTCCTCTTAACAACAATGCATGTTTTGCAAAACCCCCTCCCCGAAAACCGTCCCTCCTTTATACCCCAGCAATGTATGTCCTTTCAAAAACCCCTTCCCCCCACAAAGGCCGTCTCATACACAGCAAAGCTTGGCCTGCCCCCAAATGATTTTCCCGGGCAACGGGGCCGTCCAAATACAACAACCAAAGTATGTCCTGCATAAACCCAAACCCCGGAAAAAACGGCCGTCTTCATAACAGCAATTTAAAGTCCTGCCAAAAAACCCCCCCCCCGACAATGGGCCCTCCCCTTTTTTTACAAAAGCAAAAGAATGTCCTGCAAAAAACCCCCCAACCCGGGCACCCCCTCCTCATACACAGAATGCATGTTCCCGCATAAAACCCCTTCCCAAAACCCCCAGCTGCCCTAAAAACACAGCAATGATTTTCCGCATAACCCCAACCCGAAAAGCGGCCGTCCTTCTGCAAAGAATGCCCTGTCCCACATAAAAACCCCCCAAACACCGGCCCCCTCATACACAGAAAAAAATGTCCTGTAACCCCAAAGAGCAGTGGCTGTCCTCAAAACAAGCAAATTTCATATCCCGCAAAACCCCAAAGCAGACAGCGGATTTCGAAAAAAAAGCAATGCATGTCCGGAAAAAAACCCCTCCCAGGACAGGGGGCCCTCCTCACAACCAGCAAAGCATTTACGGGGGTTTTTGCAACCCAGCCGCGGTCGTCCCTTTTCACGGGGAATGGCCCCCTCCTTTCATAAACCCCTTCCCAGGGCAGCGGCCCGCTTCAATACAGAATTTCATGTCCTGAAAAAACCCCTCCCAGACAAAGGCAGTCCCTTAAAAACAGCAATGCATGTCCTGCCCTAAAACCCGCCAGACAGTGGCCCCTCCCCCAACATAGCGATGCTGCCCCGCATAACCCATCCCAGCAAACCGGCACTCCAAAATACCAGCAAAAGAAAGTCCCCGCATAATTTCCCTCCCAGACAGCGGGGCCCTCCTCATAATCAGCAATGCATGTCCTGCAATTTAAACCCTTTCCCAAAAACAGCGGCCCCTCCTCATTCTCAAACAAAGCATGTCCTGCATAACCCTTTCCCGACGCAGCCCTCCTTTATAAACAGCAAGATGTCCCGCCCTAACCCAATGGGAGCAGCGGCTGTCCTAAACACAGGGAATGCTGCCTGCATAACCCAACGCGGGCAGCGGCTGGGCCTCCCTACAAAAAGCAATGCTTTTCCTGCATAACCCAACCGCAGGGGGTTTTATCCTCATACCAGCAATGCAGGGCCCGTTTTTAACCCCCTCCCCCGACACGGCCGTCCCTAAAGCCCTAGCAAAGCATGTCCTTTTTAACCCATCCCCGACACTAGGCCGTCCTTTTTACCTTTTCAAAGCTTTTCCGCATTTAAACCCAACCCAGAAGCGGTTTGTCCCCATACACAGCCCAAGGAAAGTCCCCGGGAATTTAAACCCCCCCCCAGACGTGGCCGTCCCCCCTACACAGCAAAAATGCATTGTTTCCCCCCTTTCATAACCCCCCACAGGGCAGCCGGGGCCCTCTTCTACACGCAATGTTAAAGTCCTGCATTTTCCCCTTTCCCAGATAATGGGCCCTCCAAAACCCAAAACAATTTCATGTCCCTTTATAACCCCTCCCCGACCCCGGCCGTCCTCATCACAGCAATGAAAGACCCCGCAAAACCCATCCCCCCCACCGGGGGGGCCCCATTTAAAAGCAATTTCTTTTCCTGCATAAAAATTCCCGACAGGGCCTTTCCCCTTTAAAACAATGCATGTCCTGAAAAAACCCAACCCCCGAAGGGGGCCTGCCTCATACACGCAATGCATGTCCTGGGTTTAAACCCTCCCAGACACGGTTTGTCCTATAACAGGGGAAAAAAAGGGATGTCCCTTTATAACCCATCCCAGAACGGGGCCCTTTTTCATTTTCCAACAATGTATGTTTGGGTAACCCCTCCCAGACAACGGGGCCCTACTCTTCTCAAACGAGCATGTTTTTTTTGGAAAAAAAAAACCCCCAAAGGCCCGATAGGGGGGACTTCCCCAAACCCCAGCAATTTCATGTTTTTCATTTAAACCCCTCCCAGACACCGGGCCCTCCCCATACAACAGAATGCCTTTCCCGCAAATCCAACCCCCCGACAGCGGCTGTCCTCATTTCCCCGCCCAAAGCAGGGCCTTCATTAAAACCCCCCCAAAACAGGGTCATCCTTTTTACAAGCATTGCATGTCCTTTTTTAACCCAAACCCAGGACACCCCCCGTTTTCCCCATACATTTGGGAAAACATGTCTTGGGATAACCAAACCCCGGGAAGCGGTTGTCCCCAAAAACCCGCAAAGCATGTCCTGCGAAAACCCACCCCAGACAGGGGGGGTCCCCTTTCACAAACAATGCATGTTGGGAAACCTAAACCCCAGACAAAAGGGGCATCCCTCTTTCACAGCAAAATTTATGTCCGGGTTTAACCCCTCCCAGACAACCGGCCGGGCCTTTATAATAGCAATGCATGTCCCCGTTTAACCCCTCCCAGACAGGGCCCCCCTTTCCCCATACACAGCAAATTTAAAGTTTTTTGCAAAAAACCCCTCCCCGGTTTCTGGGGCCTCCCCCACACCCAAAAAATGTTGTCCCCGCTTTTAAAACCCCTAAAAATGCCAAGTCTCCCGCTTCTGGCGGGACTCTCCCGCAAATGGGGGTCATGTCCCGCCCCCCCGGAGAGTCAGCAAAATCTCCCGCCGGGCCGCGCACACAGGAGGTCCTGCTCATAAGTATGACTGATCTGCGGCCGGCGGAGGATCAGAGGCTCCTGACAGCACAATCATGAAGAGCAGCAGAGGAGAATACATTACTGCCACCAGGTCAGCCCTTATCTTATAGCACATTATCGTCTGGACGCAGCTCACACTGGAGGCAGCAGCACCGGACGCTGGGAGATGCTATCTGATAGTGTGTCTGACAGCTGCACCTCCCAGCGTCCGGTGCTGCTGCCTCCAGTGTGAGCTGCGTCCACTATCTCTGGCCTGTCAGTGTCTCTCTGCCCGCTGCACTCCCCCTCATTCCACTCCCTTCCCCCTCCTCTCCCCTCACCTCCTCCTCACCGAGCAGCGATGAGAGCGTCTCTCCCTGTCTGTGTTCCTGCCGTCTCCTTCTTGTCGTCGTCGGGCTCTTGCTCCTGAGCCACGGTGAGTGACATCTGAGAGCCGGCCGCAACCCCGTCCCCAGCAGCCTTGTATTGCACGCCCCCAGCTACCTGGATATAGGGGACAGCTATCTGACTATAAGAAGCACTACCTGGCTATAAGGGGGTCAGCTACCTGGCTGTAAGAAGCACTACCTGGCTATAAAGGGGTCAGCTACCTGGCTATAAGAAGCACTACCTGGCTATAAGGGGACAGCTATCTGGCTATAAGAAGCACTACCTGGCTATAAGGGGTCAGCTCCCTGGCTATAAGGGGACAGCTCCCTGGCTATAAGGGGACAGCTATCTGGCTATAAGAAGCACTACCTGGCTATAAGGGTCAGCACTGGCTATAAGGGACAGCTCCCTGGCTATAAGGGGACAGCTATCTGGCTATAAGAAGCACTACCTGTCTTTAAGGGGGCAGCTACCTGGCTTTAAGGGGACAGCTATCTGGCTATAAGAAGCACTACCTGGCTATAAGGGGGTCAGCTACCTGGCTATAAGGGGACAGCTTTGGCTATAGAAGCCTACCTGGCTATAAGGGGTCAGCTACTGGTAAACACTACTGGCTATAAGGGGTCACTACCTGCTTAAGGGACACCCCTGGCTATAAGAAGCACTACCTGGCTATAAGGGGACAGCTCCCTGGCTACAAGAAGCACTACCTGGCTATAAGGGCACAGCTACCTGGCTATAAGGGGTCAGCTACCTGGCTAGTGGGGAAAGTTACCTGACTATAAGAAGCACTACCTGGCTAAAAGGGGACAGCTCCCTGGCTATAAGAAGCACTACCTGGCTATAAGGGGACAGCTCCCTGGCTATAAGAAGGACTACCTGGCTAGTGGGGACAGCTACCTGGCTATAAGAAGCACTACCTGGCTAGTGCGGACAGCTACTTGGCTACTGGTGGCACTACCTGGCTACCGGGTTCAAATAGGGCACTGAGATATCTACTTATTGGGGCACAGTTTGGCGGTATCCCTCAGCTCTCTTGGATGCTGAATAGACCATCCAACAGTCCAGGAAAGCTGGGTGATGCCAAAACCCTAATCTAGTTTTCTTCCAGAGCCGTTACACAGTTATCTGGAGTGGGGTGTGGCTGTTAGAAGGGGGCGTGGCTTTCAGCATCAAGATGGGTGTGGTCATGCAAATCTTGGGGTCGGCGCACTGTGTGCTTTCTCACTTTCAAAAGTTGGCATGTATGCTTAACCCATCCCAGACAGCGGCCGTCCTCATACACAGCAATTAATGTCCTGCATAACCCATCCCAGACACCGGCCGGTCCTATACACAGCAATTAATGTCCTGCATAACCCAACGCAGACAGCGGCCGTCCTCATACACAGCAATGCATGTCCTGCATAACCCATCCCAGACACCGGCCATCCTCATACACAGCAATTAATGTCCTGCATAACCCAATGCAGACAGCGGCCGTCCACAAACACAGCAATGCATGTCCTGCATAACCCAACCCAGACAGCGGCCGTCCTAATATACAGCAATGCATGACCTGCATAACCCATCCCAGACAGCGGCCCTCCTCAAACACAGCAATGCATGTCCTGCATAACCCATCCCAGACAGCGGCCGTCCTCATACACAGCAATGCACGTCCTGCATAACCCACCCCAGTTAGCGGCTGTCCTCATACATAGCAATGCATGTCCTGCATAACCCACCCCAGAAAGCGGCCGTCCTCATACTCAGCAATGCATGTCCTGCATAACCCAACCCAGACAGCGGCCGTCCTCATACACAGCAATGTATGTCCTGCATAACCCATCCCAGACAGCTGACGTCCTCATACACAGCAATGCATGTCCTGCATAACCCATCCCAGACACCGGCCGTCTTCATACACAGCAATGCATGTCCTGCATAACCCATCCCACACAGTGGCCGTCCTCATACACAGCAATGAATGTCCTGCTTAACCCATCCCAGACACCGGCCGTCCTCATACACAGCAATGCATGTCCTGTTTAACCCATCCCAGACACCGGCCGTCCTCATACATAGCAATGCATGTCCTGCATAACCCATCCCAGACAGCGGACGTCCTCATACACAGCAATGCATGTCCTGCATAACCCATCCCAGACAGCAGCCGTCCTCATACACAGCAATGCATGTCCTGCATAACCCAACCCAGACAGCGGCCGTCCTCATACACAGCAATGTATGTCCTGCATTACCCATCCCAGACAGCGGACGTCCTCATACTCAGCAATGCATGTCCTGCATAACCCATCCCAGACAGCGGCCGTCCTCATACACAGCAATGCATGTCCTGCATAACCAATCCCAGACAGCAGTCGTACTCATACACAACAATGCATGTCCTGCAAAACCCATCCCAGACACCGGCCGTCCTCATACACAGCAATGCATGTCCTTCATAACCCATTCCAGACAGCGGCCGTCCTCATACACAGCAATGCATATCCTGCATAACCCATCCCAGACACCGGCCGTTCCTATTCACAGCAATGCATGTCCTGTATAACCCATCCCAGACACCGGCCGTCCTCATACACAGCAATGCATGTCCTGCATAACCCATCCCAGACATCGGCAGTCCCTATTCACAGCAATGCATGTCCTGTATAACCCATCCCAGACACCAGCTGTCATCATACACAGCAATGCAGACAGCGAACAGACAGCGACCCTCCTCATATACATCAATGGATGTCCTGTATAACCAATCCCAGACAACGGCCGTTCTCATACACAGCAATGCATGTCCTGCATAACCCATCCCAGACAGCGGCCGTCCCCATACACAGCAATGCATGTCCTGCATAACCCATCCCAGACAGCAGTCGTCCTCATACACAGCAATGCATGTCCTGCATAACCCATCCCAGACAGCGGCCGTCCTCATACACAGCAATGAATGTCCTGCATAATGCAACCCAGACCGCGGTCGTCCTCATACACAGCAATGCATGTCCTGCATAACCCATCCCAGACAGCGGCCGTCCTCATACACAGCAATGCATGTCCTGCATAACCCATCCCAGACAGCGGCCGTCCTCATACACAGCAATGCATGTCCTGCATAACCCATCCCAGGCAACGGCAGTCCAGATACACAGCAATGCATGTCCTGCATAACCCATCCCAGACACCGACTGTCCTCATACACAGTATTGCATGTCCTGCATAACCCATCCCAGACAGCGGCCGTCCTCATACTCAGCAATGCATGTCCTGCATCTCCCATCCCAGACAGCGGCCGTCCTCATACACAGCAATACATGTCCTGTGTAACCCATACCAGACTCCGGCCGTCCTCATACACAACAATGCATGTCCTGCATAACCCATCCCAGACACCGGCTGTCGTCCTCTTACACAGCAATGCATGTCCTTGATAACCCATCCCAGACACCGGCTGTCGTCATGCACAGCAGTACATGTCCTGCATAACCCATCCCAGACACTGGCCGTCCTCATATACACCAATGCTTGTCCTGCATAACCCATCCCAGACAGCGGCCGTCCTCATATACACCAATGCTTCTCCTGTATCACCCATCCCAGACAGCGTCCGTCCTCATACACAGCAATGCATGTCCTGCATAACCCATCCCAGACACCGGCCATCCTCATACACAGCAATGCATGTCCTGCATAACCCATCCCAGACACCGGCCGTCCTCATACACAGCAATGCATGTCCTGCATAACCCAACCCAGACAGCGGCCGTCCTAATACACAGCAATGCATGTCCTGCATAACCCATCCCAGACACCGGCCGTCCCCATACACAGCAATGCATGTCCTGCATAACCCATCCCAGACACCGGCCGTCCCCATACACAGCAATGCATGTCCTGCATATCCCATCCCAGACAGCGGCCGTCCTCATACACAGCAATGCATGTCCTGCATAACCCATCCCAGACAGCGGCCATCCTCATACACAGCAATGCATGTCCTGCATAACCCATCACTGTATGACGCTGCTGCTGGGACCATCATTACATTGTTTGCTCCGGATCTTTGTCCCTGGATCCTGCCCTGATACAACCTCATGCCTGAGAATATCCTGATACAAATAATGTAACAGACCATGAAGCTATAGATAAAGTTGTGGTTACTGTGGGAATCATCTGTTACTGTCTCAGACAATCCATGTGAGTGACCGGCATCAGATGCTCAGTGCGCTGCCCGGTGTCCTGCACAATGTGAACTGACCCCAGCAGGTTTCCTCCTCTTACCTGAGACAAAGCCTTTGCTCCTTGCCGTCCCTAATGATGGATTCCATGTAACAGTTCACAGTGAAGATTCCCCCGATGATGAGGTCCCCGTCCTTCATGTACTCATAGTCCTCATAGAGCGGCACAGGCTCCAGGTCACAGGCGGCTGATGGTCTCCTGCTCAGAGATCTGCAAGGCGTCACACACAGGAGAAGAACCCAGCACAATCCTTGCAGCGAGTGCGGCCGAGCTGCGGATTTCCACATGGCCCCGAGCAATAATGTGCAGGATTGTGAGATCAGTCTCATATCTGCCAGAGTGAGCGACATGACAGCGAGCGTGTGAGTGCGGAGGGAGAGCGGCTCCTCTCCTCTGCCTCCCAGGTTTTATAAGGTGCTGGGTGATCACAATGAGACATTGGGCACCGACTTAGATCAGATTATTTCTATTCGATTTTTCTAGGTTATTCTGACCAAGCTCAAACCTTTATAGATAAGACAATTGTTTCTATACTCGAGGGTGAAAACTTCTTTTATGGCAACAATGTTTCATTAGGACTTTTAGAGAAATGACTTTGTTATTCTGTGGACTGTTCTCTATGTAGTAGATACAAGACTTTATTTTGGGTGAAAGGGATATTGCTCCAGGGTTTCCCTCACATCGGCCTGCTCTAACCCTGCGGGGCCCTCTCTCTGTTTTCTCTGCATTGTTCTGTAAGCATTATTTGAGCTCTGTATGGCAGCTGTTCCAGGGCCTATGTGAGGACAGGTGGTGAGTCTGTGGAGTCACACAGGGAGTTGCAGTACGGTTGTGATGAGGAGGAAAGTGCAAAATAAATGCACAATCTTCCTACTCAATACCCACAAGGGGGCTTGGACTCCAGTGCATGAAGCCCCTTGTTAATTATCCCTAGCTGGCGCCCATCATGCTGTATAGTAACAGTAGGCAAGGGGCATAGGGTCAGGGCAGGGTGAGTCCATCAATGTCAAGCTCATATCAATGGTCAGTGCAGTTGAAAGCAAGGATAGTGTTTGGCAATATAAGAGGAGTCAAATTAAAGAAAACACAAAAAAATTTATTTTTTGTAGAAAAAATCAACAACAATCAGAAGTTTAATAAATGTAGGTAGAATCCCTTTACATAGAGACTGGAGCGATGTTATAGGTGGGAGATGAGATTAATGGGGCCGACTGGCTCTATACATGAATAAGGACCAGTCCATGCACATATAAGGAGGCAGTACAGGACACACAGGTGGCACAGAACACCCTTTAGGATGGGCTGGAGGTGAAAGCAAACAGTTGGATAGAGCAACAAACTGAATCTAAGTCACAGTAATAGACAAACTCAATCTGATCAAACTAATAACAGAGAGTAGTGCTGTTTGTGTCCTTTGTTAAGTAAACATCCACATTTATCCATAGAAATCAGCCAGACATGTCTACTAAGATCATCTAGCCCAATCAAAACTATCATCAAGCCATGTTTACAAACATCAGGAACCTATGCCCATAGAGATCAACCCACCATGTGTATAGAGATCATTCCCCCAGGTTTATAGACATCATCCAGCCATGTCTATAGAGACCATCCAGCCATGTCTACATAGATCATCCATCCATATCTATAGAGATCATTCCACCAGGTTTATAGACATCATCCAGCCATAGCTATAGAGACCATCCAGCCATGTCTACAGAGATCATCCAGCCATGTCTATAGAGATCATCCAGCCATGTCTATAGAGACCATCTAGCCATGTCTATAGAGGTCACTACTCAATGTCCATAGAGATCATCCAGACATGTCTATTGAGATCATCCAGCCATCTCTATAGCGATCATCCAGCCATGTCTATAGAGCTCATCCAGCCATGTCTCTAGAGATTGTCCCACCATGTGTATAGAGATCACCCAGCCATGTCTATAGAGATCATTCAGCCATGTCTATAGAGATCATCCAGCCGTGTCTATAGGGATCATCCAGCCATGTGTATAGAGATCATCCAGCCGTGTCTATAGATATCACCACTCCATGTCCATAGAGATCATCCAGCCATGTCTACAGAGATCATCCATCCATGTCCTATGAATCATCCAAAATATTATAGGATCATCCAGCATGTCTTATAATCATCCAGCCAGTCTATAGAGATCATCCAGCCATGTCTATAGTAATCATCCAGCCATGTCTAAGAGACACCGCCATGTCTAGTATCACAGCCATGTCTATAGAGATCATCCAGCCATGTATATAGAGATCATCCAAAAATAAGAAAAAGCTGCTGCACTCACAAAATTTATGTGAAAAAAATCAGTCTTTATTGCATGTCTACAGACGACGTTTCGGCTCACATATGAGCCTTTTTCAAGGCTTGAAAAAGGCTCATGTGTGAACCAAAATGACGTCTGTAGGCATGCAATAATGCACTGATTTTTTTCACGTAAATTTTCACCAGGGTTAAACTGTCTAACCCTAGCTGCCCTATTGTACAGCCGGCTCTGTGACTCCTGCGACCTTCGCAGGTGCTCCTTTGCAATGGACATTACGTGGCTGATGTGATCCTACATTTGGGCCACATGTTCTATAATACTTTTGTAGGGGGTAGCCTCACTTTTCCATGTCTCTTTGGCAATGTCCAGCATAGCCCTAGGGTGTCTCCCATATATCAATTCAAACGGGGAAAAGCCAGTGGAGGATTGAGGAACCTCTCGGATGGAGAACAGAAGGTATGGCAGCAGACAATCCCAATCCCTCCCATCCTTTTCTACCACCTTTCTCAACATCCCCTTCATGATTTTATTGAACCTCTTGACTAAGCCGTCATTTTGAGGATGATACACAGAGGTCCTCAGTTGTTTAATTTGCAATAATTTACACAGGTCCTTCATTACCCTAGACATAAAAGGTGTCCCCTGGTCTGTTAGGATTTCTTTGGTAAGCCCGTTGTAGAGAAGATTTGCAATAACTCCCGGGCAATGCATTTTGAGGACATGTTTCTTAGGGGAATGGTCTAAGGGTACCTGATAGCATAATCAAGCACGACCAGAATATACTGGTGTCCCTAGGCAGTCTTAACCAATGGCCCTTCTAAATCCATAGCGATTCTCTCGAATGGCACCTCAATAATTGGTAGGGGAACTAGATGGTTCCTGAAATGGGACATAGGAGCAGTTAATTGGCACATGGGGCAGGACATACAGAAATTCACGATCTCTTTGTGACAGCCTGGCCAATAAAACCTTTTCAAGACTCGCTCCTGCGTTTTCTCTGTCCCCAATTAACCCCCTACCTTTACAACTCAATATAGCAAATCATTATTTACAGAGAAATACGGAAACCTTTTCTCGGCGTCCGGCTCTTGCGGTACCTCATTAAGTATGGTTACATGGTAAAATGCATTTTTTAGGGTGAGGTCTCACAATTGCGCAGTTCCAAAGTTCTCATGTGACACCTTCAAGTCTACTAAGATCATCTAGCCCAATCAAAACTATCATCAAGCCATGTTTACAAACATCAGGAACCTATGCCCATAGAGATCAACCCACCATGTGTATAGAAATCATTCCCCCAGGTTTATAGACATTTGACTCAGAAGCAGACAACTCATCCTCGCCTCCTGCCAACACCGCTAATGAAAAGTTGTCAGGGACATCAGTGGTCACACCTACCACATCATATTGTACATCCTTCACTAGGGGAATTGGACTGAAGGATTGGGGACTCAGGGCCCTCTTAGTGACACCTTGGTGTTGTGACCGAGTTCCCAATAGAGAATCCTTCCAAAATTAGGGGATGTAGCAAGCTTACTGCCAATCCATGTTCAGTGTCACAACGCCATGTCTCTATAGTCATTAGCCATGGTAGCTTAGTGCCCATGATTGCATACCCACCCACCCGTTTATCTTTACAGGTCAGATATGGCAAGCCTAGAGGGTGACTAGCTGCCAGAGTCCAACAAGCCACCCACTGACCCCATTCACCCTGACTTGGCATTCCTAGGGCCTGGGTCCTGCAGGGAAACAGCACTGCTGCAGGGGCAACTGGAGAGGCGATGGGTGGCACCACACTCCTAGGCTCCTCTAGAGACAGTCGACTGCAATAGCCCCAGTTGTTGGCACCCAACACGCACTAATGCTCGGCCACGGAGGATTTTAAGGGGTGAAGTGCCTTTTCTGGGCCACCAACCTCTCTCTGTCGTGGACTAGCCTGGATTCCGATTCCGGACCGGCTTCCTCCTGGTCGTCACAAGAAGAGTTGGTGCTCAGCCCTGGAAACGTCCTGAGCGCCATGGACTGCTGGGCTTTATTTTCGGGCCCCAGATAGATTCCTTGACAGTGGTATACCGCTCCACGGGAAACAGCGATCCAGTCTGGTTCCTGGGCACAACATGCAGTGTTGAGGAAGTCCACTCGCATAGCTGTCCATGACGATCCGGTCTAGATGACGTGGATTCAGCCACTCGGTTGCGCCACTTGCGAAGGTGTAGTAGGTAAACTAGCTGCAGGGGGCTATTTTCTCAACAACGCCCCAATCATGGCTCTGCGAGCCCACACCGCTAAGGTCAGCCGGGCCATAATCTCAGCCTTAAGGGTCATGTCCTTGGCTTGACTCTGCAGTCAGGTCAAGTAAGCCTTCTGCGTTCCCCAATCAAGTAGGTGCCAGACTTCGTCCATCGCGCGGAGTTTCTCTCTTTCTCCAGCCTTTAATAAATGCCAGTGTGTCCATGTCATGGTCAGGGGTCACTTTTGCAGGCGCGCTGTACTGCAATGTTTATGACACCCCGAAAAGTCCCGTCCTCTGAGCAGCAAACTTGTTCTGACGAGCTGTATCTGTTCCAGCAACAGACGGTGTTTCTTGATAGTTGGCATTGGCCTCACCGGTCTAATATAATTATTTTATAATAATAATAATAATATAATAATAATCTTTATTTATATAGCGCCAACAAATTCCGCAGCACTTTACAATGTAGATGGTATAATTAAAGACAAAAGACATACATTACACAGTGAAAGCTACTTACAGACGAGACACAATGTGTGAGGGCCCTGCTCGCGAGAGCTTACAATCTATGAGGGTGTCTGGCGGAGACAACGGGGGAGAAGTGCTGAATTTACAATGGTCCAGCCTTGTTTCATAAATATGGGGTGGTTTACATAAAAATTGAGTGAACCTGCCACCCTGATTGTACATCTATATACAGATAAGTGCCTGTGAGTGCCCTAGTGTAGGGACAGAAATGTGTGTGATAGAAAGTGGAGGTTAGCAATTAGTGGTTTTGGTAGGCCTGATTAAGAGGATGTATTTTCAGGACACTCTTAAAACTGCGAAGGCTAGGATTGTGCCTGATGGTACGTGGTAGCATGTTCCAGAGAACGGGTGCAGCACGTGCAAAATCTTGGAGACGGGCATGGAAGGTTCGGATGAATGTGGTCTGTAGTTTGATGTCCGCAGCTGAGCGGAGAGAGCGGGCAGGGTGGTAGACAGTGATGAGGGAGGAGATGTAGGGAAGAGCAGCGCTGTGGAGAGCTTTATGGGTGAAAGTAATTAGTTTATGCTGTATTCTGTACTGGATGGGCAACCAGTGTAGCGACTGACACAGAGTAGAGGCATCAGTAAAGCGGCTGGAAAGAAAGACGAGCCTAGTTGCTGCTTCAGGACAGATTGGAGAGTGGAGAGTTTGCAGAGTGGGAGACCGATAAGCAGGGAGTTACAGTAATCGAAATGAGAATGAATAAGAGCAACAATGAGGGTTTGAGTTGTTTCGATAGTGAGAAAAGGACGGATTCTGGAGATGTTCTTGAGGTGCAGGTGACAAGAGCGAGCAAGGAATTGGATCTAAAGGGTGAAAGACAGATCAGAGTCTAGAATAACCCCAAGAGACCGGGCCTGCTGCTTAGGTGTTATGGTGGTGCCACACACTGAGAGAGAAATAGCAGATGGGGGTTGGTTAGTAGATGGGGAAAAACAAGAAGGTCAGTTTTAGTGAAGTTTAGTTGGAGATAGAGAAAGGACATGATATCAGAGACAGCGGACAGACAGTCACTAGTGTTTGGAGCAGGGCAGGAGTGATGTCTTGGGAGGAGGTGTATAGTTGAGTGTCATCAGCATAGAGATGGTACTGGAAGCAAAATCTACTGATGGTTTGCCCAATGGGTGCTGTATAGATTGAGAAGATGAGTGGACCAAGAACTGACCCCTGAGGGACCACAACAGCAAGAGGGAGAGGAGAAGAAGTAGAACCTGCAAATGAGACACTGAAGGAGCGGTTAGAAAGGTAAGATGAGAACCAAGCGAGACCGGTGTCCTGGAGGCTGATGGCGCTGAGAATACTGAGGAGAAGATGGTGATCAACAGTGTCAAATGCTGCAGAGAGATCCAGCAGAATCAACAACAAGTATTTACCCTGAGATTTAGCAGTGTGGAGATCATTAGAGACTTTAACTAGAGCAGTTTCTGTGGAGTGTAGGGTGCGGAAACTTGATTGTAGAGTATGGAGAAGAGAGTTAGCGTAGAGATAGCGGATTAGGCGAGAGTAGACCAAGTGTTCCAGGAGTTTAGAGATAAAGGGAAGGTTAGAGACTGGTCGGTAGTTGGCAGCGCAGGATGGGTCCAGAGAGGGCTTTTTTAGTAAAGAGGTGATAGTAGCCTGTTTAAAGGAGGATAGGAAGATCCCAGTGGAGAGAGAGAGGTTGAAGTTTGCAGTAAGGTGAGAGAGGATAGCTGGAGAAATAGACTGGACAAGGTGGGAGGGAATGGGGTCACTAGAGCAGGTGGTGGGGAAGTCTGGACACTTCTTCTGTCGTTGGGTCAAGAGCTGAGAGCAGACTAGAGGATGTGCAGGAAGGGACAGGATGGGTTCTGCTTGGGTTTTGAGATGAGATATTATGCCGGATACTGTTGATTTTGTCTTTGAAGTGAGTGGCCAGGTCTTCAGCAGAGAGGTCAGTGACCGGGGCCTGAGCTTTGGGCCTGAGGAGGGAGTGGAAGGTGTCGAACAGGCGTTTTGGGTTGTTGTGTAATGTGGAGATGAGGGAGGTGAAATATTTTTGTTTGGCGCAGTGAAGGGCAGTGTCGTAAGTCCTGAGCATGAATTTATAGTGGAGAAAGTCTGCAGGTAGCTTTGACTTTCTCCACAGACGCTCCACGCATCTGGAACATCGCTGCAGATGGCGAGTCTGAGGAGTGTGCCACGGCTGTGGGTGTCTGACTCTGGTGGTGCGGTGTGTGAGTGGTGCCAACATGTCTAGGGTGGATGAGAGCGTTTCATTGTAACAGGGCAGGAGAGAGAGGAGATTTGAGGCAGTGAGGACTGTATGGTGTCTGTTAGTTCCTGAGTGTTAATGGAGCGGATATTTCTGAATGGATGATGGAAAGGTGTGTCCAGAGAGGGCTGCGAAATATTGATAGTTAATTAGGTTATGATCAGAGAGAGCATAAGGAGAATTAGTGAGGTTAGAAATTGATGAGAGATGACAGAAGACCAGATCAAGTGAGTTCCCATCCTTCTGGGTGGGAGAGTCTGTAAACTGTGAGAGGCCAAGAGAAGAGGTCAGTGAAAGAAACTGAGAGGCCGAAGATGTTGAAATCACCCATGATGAGAGTGGGTATTTCAGTAGAGAGGAAATAAGGGAGCCAGGCAGCAAAATGATCCAGAAACTGGCGGGGAGAGCCAGGGGATCTGTCCACAACCGCGACTCTGAGAGAAAATGGCCGGAAGAATCTGAGGGTGTGGACCTCAACGGAAGGGAAAGTGAGGGAGCGTACAGGAGGAAGGACCTAGTAAGGACCTGGTAAGTGCAGTGTGGAGAGAGAAGTATGCCAACTCCTCCACCCGACCTGTTCTCAGGTCTGGGGGTGTGGGTGAAGTGTAGCCCAACATAGGTGAGAGCGGCAAGGGAAGCGGTGTCAGAGTGCTGGAGCCATGTTTCTGTGAGAGCTAGGAGGTTGAGGGAGTGAGAAAGAAACAGGTTATGAACAGCAGTGAGTTTGTTGCCAACAGATCGGGCGTTCCACAGAGCACATTTAAAAGGGGCAGAAAAAGAAGTACAGTGAATAACAAGCAGGTTAGCAGGGTTTCTATGGGAGGCAGAGGAGGAGATGGGATGAGCAGTAAAGGAAGGTGGCCCAGGGTACAGGGAGATGTCTCCTGCATCGAGAAGCAGGAGAATGAAAAGCGACAGCAGATGGTTAAGTGATGTGTATGAGCAGCGCTTGTGTGGCACTATGCAAGCAGGTGATTTGTGGTGGTTGAAAAGGGAGAACAGTGTGTGGGATGTATACATGGGTGAAGGGAGAAAGAGGCACTGATGTGGATAGAAATGTCAGGGGCTGAGACTGGATGGTAAAGTAGGAGGGAGATGGCTACAAGGTAGACAGCAATAGTGAGCATGGTGAATGAAGTGTGGGGTGTGTAGATCAAGGTACTCACAAAAAGTGATCCTCCTGGCCCCATTAGCCCACTTCTGTCCCATTTCGGTCTATTTCTCAAATCACTTACAATTTATCACTTTCAAATCTAGCAATTTCAAATCATGCACTAATATAGATGCACGATTGACCCAACAGTCAGATTGACCTGAGCTCTCAAAGTTATAGGGTGGTGTCTGCAGCTCAATTAGTATCATCTGGGAACTCAGGTGTCGTAAATGGGTGGAATTACAAATGGCCCTTCATAAAGAACAGACTTCAATGTAAGGTTTGTGATCAAATGGCTGGACAAATAAACACAAGGTAAATTAAGGATTACAGGGCTGGGATGCTATCTCTTCACACAAGCGTATACCATTCACAATATTCAATATAATCCAAACAGATCTTCAGAGCAGAGCGGTTGCTGAGGGATGTAGTTCACACAACGTACCTGTGAAGAGGGGAAGGAAAACATGATCAGATGATAGCAGGAAGCCTCGGTCCTATTTCTCAAAATCACTTACAATTTATCACTTTCAAATCTAGCAATTTCAAATCATGCACTAATATAGATGCACGATTGACCCAACAGTCAGATTGACCTGAGCTCTCAAAGTTATAGGGTGGTTTCTGCAGCTCAATTAGTATCATCTGGGAACTCAGGTGTCGTAAATTGGTGGAATTACAAAGGTGCTTGCCTAGTTCCTCTATTACAGTGGACTGGTTTGACAGTGATGTAGCAGCCTTTACCCAGGACATGTACAGCTCACAAAAAACTATAAAGTCAACAAAACGTATGCAGCCGTTACCCTTAGCAACCAGTGCCCATAGCAACCTCCACCATAGGCACATATTTTCCGTCCATTATTTTTCCTGCTGGTTGCTCACACTATAGACATGTTATGGAAGATCTCCATAGACACGGCTAGATGATGGCAATGGACATATTTTGAATAATAGCTATGTCTAGACTGGACGATCGCTATAGACATGGCTCAATGATAGCTATAGATATGTCTAGATGATCTCTATAGACTTGACTGGATGATCCCTATAGACATCTAATAAAAATATCAGTGGCACACTACAAAACTAAGTAAAACATCAAGGTATATAGGAATTTTGGAAAATGCATTACTGCTAAGGAACATATGAAAACCTGGGATTCTTAGTTTACAGTTTTTGATCAAAAATTGTTTAAGCTCACCTCCCAAAAGTGTCAAGGGGATGCCAGCACAGGTGAGTCCCTAACACTAACATGTTACCTCACTAGGAGTCCATTCAGACTACAACCTCTCAGGGAGTGGTAGGAACTTGCTACTGAATTATCCTGCACTGGTTTAAAAGAGGTAAGGGGAGTGCAGCAAGCCAATGAGGTTGCCATCCCTCAAATAGACTACACAAATTAATTAGGCTGTGCACATCCATATATTTTGAAAAAAATAAGCATAGATGTTTTACTTAGTTTTGTAGTGTGCCACTGATATTTTTATTAGATGTATGCTATTGCCTTACCAGTGTGCACCTATGCTTATGTTTTTCAAAATATATGGATGTGCACAGCCTAATTAATTTGTGATCCCTATAGACATGGCTGGATGATCTCTATACACATGGCTGGATGATCTCTATAGACACGGCTGGATGATTACTATAGCCATGGCTGGACGATCTCTATACACATGGCTGGATGATCTCTATAGACATGGCTGGATGATTGCTATAGACATGACTGGATGATCTCTATAGACTTGACTGGATGATAGCTATAGATATGGCTGGATACTCCATGTATATATGACTGGACGATCTCTATAGACATGACTGGATGATTGCTATAAACATGTTGGGCGGGCAGGCGGCGGCCTCTCTTTTCAGGCGGGAAGGCGGCTGCCGCTAGGTGTGGGTGGGCGGCAGTGGCCGCTCGGTGCTGGCGGCGGGCGCTGCTAGCAGTAATGTTGGAGCCAGTTCCATCCCTCCTCTTAACACCTGCACACTGCTCCTCTATCCGATCACCCCCATGCAATGTAATAGCAAGGTGGTGATCATTTATCATGGCAGCAGGGAGCCCCATGCAGGTAATGAATGAAAAATCCTATGTACAGTAATACAATAGTACTGCTGCACATAGGGCAAGGAAGTGTGCCCCCTAATGGTCAAGTGCCCTAGGGGGGCTGAGTATTAAAGTAAAAAAGGAAGTTTAAAAAAAAAATAAAAGTTTAAATCATGCCGCTTTTGTTGTTTTGCCAATAAAATAATACAAAATTTACACATAATTGTCATCGTTGTGTCCATAAAAGTCTAATCTATAAAACTTATAACATCATTTATCCCGTACACTGAACACCGTAGAATAAAAAAAATCCAAACACTACAATTGTGGGGTTTTTTGGCATTTAACATCCCCAAAAACCTGGAATAAAAAGTGAGCAAAAGTAACATTTATTCCCAAAAAAACTACACTTCAGCCCACACTTTTTGCTTCAAATTCTTTTGTTCCTATTTCCCCTTCTAAAACCTAGGTGCATCCTATAGTCCGAAAAATATGGTACTTAAACAGGAGGCAGTAAAAGAAAAAAAATATGTAAAACAATTATAAAGAAAGCAAAGCTGGAGACAGAAAGGCAGATGCCAAGGAGAATAAAACTAAAACCCCTTTAAAAAAATTTATATATATATATATATAAATATATATATATATATATATATATATATATATATATATATATATATAGTGAAGGAAATAAGTATTTGATCCCTTGCTGATTGTGTAAGTTTGCCTACTGACAAAGACATGAACAGTCTATAATTTTAAGGGCAGGTTAATTTTAACATTGAGAGATAGAAAATCCAAAATAAAATCCAGAAAATCACATTGTATAAATGATATAAATTTATTTGCATTTTGCAGTGAGAAATAAGTATTAGATCCTCTACCAACCATTAAAGAGGACCTATCACCAGTGACGGAACCGTTTTGAAAACAGCTGACGGGAGCGGCCATCTTGTGGATGGCAGTTAAACAGGCTGTCATATAGGCCACGCCCCCTAATTCCAAGCCTGTATGCGCCAGGATTCCAAGTTTGTATGCACTGCAGTTAGTCTGCTTCTCAGCTCTGTGATGCAAAATCAAATCAGATTCTGGATCAAAGAAGCCACTTATTTTTTGCATATTGAACATTTGAAATATTAGGAAACAAAGGGTTTTTCTTATTATTTATGTGTGTCTGTATAAATATCCAGCTACCTACATGTGTGTGTATATTTATCTACTGTCTCTCTAGAGATGTCATAGAGGATAAGAGTATGCTGCAGATAAGTGTAAAATAAAATAAAGGCTATAACAGCATACTTTAATATAATATGCTAGGAGACATTAAAATGCTCACTGATTGCCAAAAAACCCCTAAACCACATGGTATGTCTTATATGATTCTGGTGATACCAAATTTGAATAGGCTTTGTTATGTTTTTGTCAAAATTCAGTTTTTTACATTTTCTGTAGAAATGCCAGTAACTTTTTTGTTCTACCATCTATGGACCTGAGTAATGGTACATTTTTTGCATGCTGAGGAACACCTTTTATTGGAACCATTTTGGCATTTCAGGTACAATTTTTTTATTTTATATTCCAATTTCTTAGGGATATAAAATGGCCAAAAAATCCACAATTTTAGATTTTTCTTCTTCTCCAGTGGTTCAGCGTATGGGCTAAATGTTGTTATAATTTAATAAATCAGATTTTTCTGAACAGGATTTTACAGACGGGACTCTTATGAGCCCCCCATTTTTTTCCTTTTTTTATTTGTAAAATGGCAAAAAGGGGGTGATTTTAACTTTTAATATTTATTTTATTATTTATTTTTTACTTTAACAATTAGTTCCCCTACAGTACTTGATCACTAAGGGGCACAATCGCTTGTCCTATATATGGCAGTACTATTCTACTACCGTAGAATATATATATTACAGCAGGTAATGGCCGCTAATAGCAGTTAACACTTTAGACCCTGTGATGTCATAGACAGGGTATAATAGGTAATGATTGAAAAGCCTATCTACGGTAGTAGAATAGTAACAATAGGGTCCCTTTATTTTCTTGTTTAGTCCACAGTAATTATAGTTACTAGTCTTGGGTCTTTTATGACCCTAGTAATAGCACCTCTACAGGAGCTTATATGACTGCTAAAGGGGCTAATTATGACCCCCCCCACCAGAAGTCCTATCAACCCCCATAGAGGTGATATTACTGGTGTAACTATAGAGGCTAAAATCTACTAAGGCGGGTAACGATCTGTATGGACAGCACAGGCTAACATTCTGCATATAACATCCACATAGACCATTGCTAGCCTTGGTGGATTTCAGCTCTTATAGTCACTCTATCAGGCCAGTAATGCAGGTGTTAATAAGCTCACTGAGGCAGTCGGAGGGGAGGGGGCAGCCTGTGGGATCTTTCTTCTGCAGGAGACAGGACTGAATGAGTCACTGCGGGATCTCAGACCATGGGAGGCGGAGCTACTATGAGGCATAAGGCAGTCCCAAGCTTCCCTTTCACTAGTTTGCCAGACAAATGATAGCACAGGCAGCACTGAGCACACACAAGGAGGCTCAGCCCTGCCCTTATGCGCTGGGTACAGCAGTTCTGGAGCCGGCACTCCTGTACCCAAGTTATAAGGGCAGGGCTGAGCCTCCTTGTGTGTGCATAGTGCTGCACAGCTCATTAGTATAGGAGGGATGGTGGGGGGGGGAACAGGCGCTGGCTGCTCGGCATACAGCAGCTGTCGCAGAAGCTACAGTGGGTGGATGCACGGAGCCCCTGTGGGTGGATGCACGGAGCCCCTGTGGGTGCACAGAGCGCTGCCAGCTCCAGGCCCTTGTCCTTCCAGCAGCATTTGCTGCTGCTCAGCAGATCAAGAGCTGCATGAAAACTCACATAAACTGCTCTTCCATGATGCTATGCATCGTGGGAGAGTGACATAAGCACAGCAGTGCATGCTGGGAGCTTATGTGTAACTGCCTCGTGCCGACTTTGTTCTCAAGTCGGCTCAGTAGCACTGGTCATGTGACCCAAACAGGGATTTTTTTTACATTTAGGTTGTGCATTTTTAATAGGTTGTATTTTAAGAAGTGCTTATTTTTACATTTGTGTTTGAAAGCAAATGTGAAAATTTTAGTGATAGGTACTCTTTAAGAGTTCTGGCTCCTACAGACCAGTTAGACTCCTGCATTAAAAACACTTGCCTTAAATAGTCATCTTTATAAAAGACTCCTGTCCACAGACTCAATCAGTCAGACTCTAACCTTTACAACATTGTCAAGACCAAAGAGCTTTCTAAGGATGTCAGGGACAAGATTAAAGACCTGCACAAAGCTGGAATAGGCTACAAAACCATAAGTAAGACGCTGGGTGAGAAGGAGACAACTGTTGGTGCAATAGTAAGAAAATGGAAGAAATACAAAATGACTGTCAACCGACATCGATCTGGGGCACCTGCAAAATCTAACCTCGTGGGGTATCCTTTATCATGAGGAAGGTGAGAGATCAGCCTAAAGCTACACGGGGGAACTTGTTAAACCTCAAGGCAGCTGGGACCACAGTCACCAAGAAAACCAATGGTAACACATTAAAATCCTGCAGTGCCCGCAAGGTCCCCCTGCTCAAGAAGGCGCATGTGCCGGCCCATCTGAAGTTTGCCAATGAACACCTGGATGATTCTGTGAATGATTGGGAGAAGGTGCTGTGGTCGGATGAGACAAAAATTGGGCTCTTTGGCATTAACTCAACTCGCCGTGTTTGGAGGAAGAGAAATGCTGCCTATGACCCAAAGAACACCATCCCCACTGTCAAGCATGTACGGGGAAACATGATGTTTTGGGGATGTTTCTCTGCTAACGGCACAGGACTACATCAAAGCATCAATGGGAGAATGGATGGAGCCATGGATCGTAAAATCCTGAGTGACAACCTCCTTACCTCCTCCAGGACATTAAAAATGGGTTGTGGTTGGGTCTCGCAGCAAGACAATGACTCAAAACATACAGTCAAGGCAACAAAGGAGTGGCTCAAAAAGAGCACATGAAGGTCCTTGACTGGCCTAGCCAGTCTCCAAACCTTAATCCCATAGAAAACTCATGTAGGGAGTTGAAGCTCTGAGTTTCCAAGCGACAGCCTCAAAATCTTAATGATTTAGAGATGATCTACAAAGAGGAGTGGAGCAAAATTCCTCCTGACATGTGCGCAAGCTTCATCAACTACAAAAATCCCTGTTACTAGTGAAGACCACAGGAGTCAGTATTGGGCCCTATCCTCTTTAATATTTTCATTAACGATCTTATACATGGATTGCACAGTAGAATATCGATCTTTGCAGATGATACTAAGCTCATCAACACAATAGAGGATAATGTGTTATTACAAAGGGATCTGGATAAGTTGGAGACCTGGGTAGAGAAGTGGCAGATGAGGTGTAACACTGATAACTGCAAGGTTCTGCACATGGGGATTAAAAATCCATTTCATCCCTACTTGCTAAATGGAAAATGCTGGGTAAAAGTGACTGGGGAAGGATTTGAGAATCCTGGTGGACAGTAAACTTAATTGTAGCAGCCAGTGTCAGGCAGCAGCTGCCATGGCAAATAGGATTATGGGTTGTATTAAAAGGGGCATAGATACACATAAAGAGAACATCATTCTCTCAATATACAAGTCACTGGTCAGACCACACAGGGGACATTGGGGACAGTTTATGGCACCAGTGCACAGGAAAGACATTGTAGAGCTTGAACAGGTACAAAGGCGGGCAACAAAAATAATAAAAGGGTTGAGTGGACTGCAATACCCAGAAAGCAGAGCAAGATTGGGGTTATTTGGTTTACAGAAAAGACGGCTTCAGGGGACATAATAAATATGGATAAATACATTAAAGGCCAATATAGAGATCTCTCCCAAGATTTATTTATACCCAGGACTGTATCCAGAACAAGGGGGCATCCTCTGCACCAAGAGGAAAGAACGTTTCTACATAAAAATAGAAAGGGATTCTTCACTGTAAGAGCAGTGAGACTGTGGAATTCTCTGCCAGAAGAACTTGTCATGGTGAATTCACTAATGAATTATCCTCTAAAACAATTTGCTCTTCATCAATTTCTTACAGCTTGAGCATTTTCTTGACAGGAGAATGGCCTAACCCAGCCCCCTGTGCAGCTAAACTTTCTTTGCCAGCTGTTGCACTATAAGGATTTCTGGGCCCAGGTATCTGGCCATGATACCCTGTCCATAGTCCCACCACCATGATCAGCCTTCATTAATACTTATTTTCCTTCTCTTAGGCAGTCACTGATTGGGCTGTACTTCTCGTCTGTTTTTTGTATCTTCCCTCTGTCCTCACTCTCTGACTCTTTAATTGGGAAAGCCTTCCACGGCGTGACTATTTTTGGAAGCAGTTCTAGCCCAGTCTACAAGAGCAGCCTGCCCCAGGTCCACAGCCAGCTTTGTCACCAGGATGACCTTTTATGTTGGAACACAGTAACCGTAGAACTGCCAACTCTGAACTACAAGTTTGAACTGACTGTCCCTTCCTAACATGACTAGTTAGATACTTACATACTGACAGATACCGTGGTAGAGCCATAGAGGAGAATTTAGCAAACGTCTCATTTGGTTTGTTTTTGCTCTATTTCCCGGCTATATGTGCAGGATACAAGTCTATGGCCAAAGTCCATAGCAGCAGTTTTTATTGTTTTTATTTTGTGTCAGATGAGTCCCATTTAATTAATCTACTTTCTGTCTCCTGAGCGGAATCTGAGCGGAATCACACATTTTTTATGCAACGCATGTTGGAAAATCTGCGCCATATAAGCTACAGTGCAGATTACAAACAAGTATGATGGGACACATTTCCACCCACAATTCACAAATGAGTTTCTACCATGTGAACAGGGCCTTATTTAAATATCTATCTAATATCTATTTCCTGAAATCTGCCAGCACTTCCACATCTTTCATTATCAATTCAAACTTGAACTAGTGCCAACCGCCCGTTGTCTATAAATGTCAGGAACATTCGTGTTGAGAGCGTAGCTGTACACCAATTGTATAGCTGCGTGAGTGGAGAGCTGGCTACCAGTGATAGCTAGCTCACCCGTGAGGTGACAGGGACAGATTACTGCTGTCTCTGTATTCCCTATTGCTGTATATACAGGTATCAATGTGCACTGCAAGCACAGACTAGCAGGAAGCCTACAACTTCCTGCTGTCTGTGGCTGTCGGTTACGTGACTGCGGGAACTGGTAGTTACAAAAGCTGCAGGGACTTATTAGACTCAGATCAGCTCTATAGTAAGTGCAAGGGGTTATTTCCCAGTGTATTTCCACTGTAACTGGGGCTAGTAGATAAATAAAACTTGTGTAAAAATTTTAATTTTCAGAAACTTCTTTTTAATTTATCTGTAGCCCTTGCATAAAACTTGTAGTATTACATATATATAATTAAATAGTTACATATAGTAACATAGTTAGTACGACACACTTCCATCAAATTCAAGTAAGTGAAAAAAAAAAAGTGGATGAAAGGAGGGAAGCAAAGAGTTTTTTAAAGCTTAGTTTCCCTCCTACTGATGAAGACTTTGAAACCCATAAGACAAGAACCAAGCTGCCCTAAGGAAGATTTCATTTCTGATCCCAAAGCTGCCCTCAGACTGGATACAGATATTTTATACAGATGAATATTATTTAGTAGTAAGTGGTTATCTAAGCCTTTCCTGAACCCTTACCTGTTCCTGCTGTGACCAGCTCCTCAGGCGGCTATCCCACAAATTCACAGTTCTCATGGTGAAGAAGACTTTTATCCTCTAGAGATTGAATCCTTTTTTCTCCAGATGCAGAGAATGTCCCATTGTCATTTGAGAGGGTTTAACATAAAATAGCTTTTCCCTATTTTTCTGTATTTTTCTTTGCCCTTTTTTCTGTAGGGGGACATTCATATACTTATATAAATAAATCCTGTCTCCCCCAGAGTCAATTTTTCTCAGGACTAAATAAGTTTAATTCTATTATCCTCTCCTCACAACTAAGATGCTCCATTCTCTTTATTAGTTTGGTTGCTCGTTTTTGCACTTCCTCTAGCTCTGTTGCATCCTTTCTATAAACTGGAGCCCAGAACTGAACAGCATTCTCCAAATGAGGCCACACTAAACGTTTATGTAGTGGTAATATAATACATCCCTGTCCCGTGAGTCCATGCTTACCTGGCCTTCCTGGAGGCAATAGATGAAGCCCTTGGTTGCACCGGGATATAGTATATGGCTATTTCTAATTGAGGAGGCCTCCTGGTCTTCACCCATTATAGAGGAAGTTGTGGTATTTTCTGCAGGGGGACTCTAAGGTTGCTACTCTCAGTGATTTCTCCAGCAAAATCAGCTGATGTATGGGGGGTGCAGGAAAATATATAATCAGGTCGGAAATAGATTAAGGCAGGTGGAATTAGGTTGTCATGATATAAAAGTCAATTATCAAGTGCACAAGTCAAAGTTCAGGGCTGGTGGCAGACAAGACAGAGTCACAAACAAGGTCAGTACCAAAGAGACACTAAGGGCGACATTGGCGCCACCGTGGCAGTTTTTTAGATGCATTTAATCAGTGTAAAGTGCGCCTGAATGAACAAACCTTTTAAAAAATCTGGTGTGTGGTATATCCTGCATAGTAAACTTAATGCGCCTAAAAAGGCGCATTGCGTAATTGAGACACACAGCATATCATTGCTAGTGTATTTAATATGCTTATCGAGGTGCATTGCGTAATTGAGGTGCACAGCATATCATTGCTAGTGTAATTAATATGCTTATCGAGGCACATTGCGTAAAGGAGGTGCATAGCGTATTATTGCTAGTATGTTTAATGCTAGGGATGGGCGATTACAATCGACAAAGTTTAAATCGGCACGGTTTTTAGGTTGATAGGAAATTTCCGATCACGCGATAATTTAGGTGAGAATCTGTGCATTATCTATTACTATCGCACCATTTTCGCCGCTTCCTGTCATTTTGGCGGCCAGCAAATCAGCTTAGAGCATAGAGCAGGGTGAGCTGGGTGTGCGACGTCATGACTGTGATGTGTATGGTTGTCA
Organism: Phyllomedusa bahiana; assembly: GCA_025379985.1. Classification (NCBI taxonomy): domain Eukaryota; kingdom Metazoa; phylum Chordata; class Amphibia; order Anura; family Hylidae; genus Phyllomedusa; species Phyllomedusa bahiana. Next base: position 28,145 of record JAODAL010038559.1, read on the forward strand.
TTGGCTGGAAAAATCACATGACCTCGTTTTGCATAGAACAGCGCTTCCTGTTCAGCATCAGTGTGTCAGTGTCTCTCATTAGAGCAGGACGTGTGCTAGATCTCTCCTCAATACAGCTCAGCTCAGCTCAGAGACACAGTTCTCTTTGTTCACACAGACAACTATGCTTTTAGCTGTGAACATTAGAACATAGGTAGATTAGAGAATTTCAGCTCTTAGTTAGTTAGACAGAGACTTTTTAAAGAAGCATCTAGCACTGTACAGCCGCGGCGGGAAGAGGGGAGGTTGGTGGCGAACACAGGCTGGCAGGCAGGCTTTTGAAAGGAGAGTGTATGTTGTGCAGTCCAGACTCTGCTTTGAACCTGCATTGACATGGCTTTTTTTTTTTACCAGTTTTTGGCCAGCACACCTCGCACCTGAGGTGAAATAGTACCTTTTATTTTGTGCAGTTCATTTTTGTTCAAAGACCCATCTTGTACTTACATTAGGATACAGAAATTTGCTAGTAATTGCAGGTGTATTTCATAGGTGCAAAACCCACCTTTTATTATCCGTAAACATTTCAAATCGGTGTCTTTCACTTTGGCGCAGCCCATTTTTGTTCAAAGACCCATCTTGTACTTATATTAGGATACAGAAATTTGCTACTAATTGCAGGTGTATTTCATAGGTGCAAAATCCAATTTTTAATATCCGTCTCCATTTCAAATTGGTGTTTTTCACTTTGGCGCAGCCCATTTTTGTTCAAAGACCCATCTTGTACTTATATTAGGATACAGAAATTTGCTAGTAATTGCAGGTGTATTTCATAGGTGCAAAACCCACCTTTTATTATCGGTCTCAATTTCAAATAGGTGTTTTTCACTTTGGCGCAGCCCATTTTTGTTCAAAGACCCATCTTGTAATTATATTAGGAAATAGAAATTTGCTAGTAATTGCAGGTGTATTTCATAGGTGCAAAACCCACCTTCTATTATCTGTCTACATTTCAAATAGGTGTTTTTCACTTTGGCGCAACCCATTTTTGTTCAAATACCCATCTTGTAATTAAATTAGGATACAGAAATTTGCTTGTAATTGCAGGTGTATTTCATAGGTGCAAAACCCACCTTTTATTATCCGTATACATTTCAAATAGGTGTTTTTCACTTTGGTGCAGCCCAGTTTTGTTCAAAGACCCATCTTGTACTTATATTAGGATACAGAAATTTGCTAGTAATTGCAGGTGTATTTCATAGGTGCAAAACCCACCTTTTATTATCCGTAAAACTTTTAAATAGATGTATTACAATTTGGTTAGGCACAGTTTTGTTAAAAGAGCCACCTTGTACTTAAATTTGAATACAGAAATTTTGTGGTAACTGCTGTTGTATTTCATTGGTGCAAAACCAGCCTTTTCTTATCCGTATTACTTTTAAATAGCTGTATTGCACTTTGGTTCACCCCAGTTCTTTTCAAATAGCCACCTTGTACTTAAATTTGGATACAGAAATTTTGTAGTTACTGTTGGTGTATTTCATTGGTGCAAAAACCACTGTTTGTTATCCGTATAACGTTTAAATAGCTGTATTGCACATGGTGCGGCCCTAGTTTTTTTTCAAATAGCCAAGTTGTACGACAATTCTGATAGAAAATAATTTCTAGCAACTGTTCTCGTTTGTCATTGCTGCAAAAAATGCAATTTCTCATCCGAGTAACTTCTGAACAGTTTTATTGCGCTCGGTGAATCTCAGTTTGGCGCAGATAGCGCACTTGTATGATATTTTGTTGAAAACTATCAATTCCTAGTCCTACTGGGCAGTTGTAAATCCCTGGGACTGAAGGAAGAACACTGTTGATTTTGTCTTATGGTTCTTCCACCAGACCGCATTTCACAGGTATTTGCTAGAAACAATTCAGTTTCTAATCCTAGTTGGCTGTAGGAAATTAGAGGGATTTAAGAATAGCTGTGATTTGCCGTCTTTCAATAAGAGACTGTCAAAAACTCTTCCATACCTTCTTAAATTTTTATCTTTCTGAACATGGAGCGAAATGCAGGTGGTAAGCGAGCAAAGAGGGGTGTAGGACATGGAGGTAGAGGTACGAGAGAAGGTGCTCCTTCCAGTGCTGGCGACAACACACAAGCCAGCGGATCGTCAGTTGCAGGACCGTCAGGCCTGTCATCGCTGGGTCAGGGCCCTGTGAATCTCAGTAACGAACAGTGTCGCCAATCTGTTCTTCAGTGGTTAATGCAACCTGTATCCAGCAGTCTTACCTCCTCGTCCTCCCAGTCACGGCCACAAATGTCGTCATCATCATCGTCAGCATCCGTGACATGTAACATGAAGCGAAGGCAGCCCAAATGTCAACTCGTGTACCCGCCACTGTGGATAATCCATTTTCTGAAGACCTCTTTGATGACAAAATTCGGTTGGGGTCAGAAGGCATTTCCAAAGATCAAGAGGCCAAAGAGGATGATTTTGTCTGCTCTGACGCCCAATTGCTGATGCCATCAGAGGAGGTGAAGGAAGCCGCTCAATCGGCAAAAATCCCGGGCGGTCGGCAACGCCTTGCAGTGCCTGTTGCTTGTAGCCCGCAGCTCCTGGATGCAGAATGTCAGGACGACGAAGTCACCTGTGTTGATGATGATGATGACGACATTGCGGATCCAATGTGGCCTTTTCAGCAGAATTTGCTTGTGAGTAGAGATGGGCGAATTTCTCAAAAATTCGATTCGGTCACTTCGCCGAATTTTCCGACAAAGATAAATTCGGTCCGAATTACTTCGGGACGAATCGCGTTAAAAAGCAGCTATTTCCAGGCTGCACAAGCCTGCAGGGGGCTGTAGAACTTGTGCCATGCTTAAATATGCAGGGGGAGTTTTGGTTTGGTCTTCATACAAGTTGTGTTTTAGTATGACATCAGATGACTGCCGCCGCCTTAGAATGCTTCACTATAAAATTCCCTGGGCACTTAAGAGGGCAAAACTGACCAAAAAACCAAGCGGGAATGTACCTGAAAAATCAGGGCAGCGAAAGCGGGAAAAAAACAAGCTGAGAGCTCAGGTGGCAACATTAGAGTGGAGGTGACGGCGCAGCCACAGCAGCATGAGTCGGGCAGTGGCACAATGACATTCTGGAGGTGGCAAAACCGGAGGAAGCCACAGAATGGCACAATGACTGAGAGCGGAGGTCACGGCGGCAGCAGAATGAGGTCAGGCAGTGGCACAATGACATTCTGGAGGTGGCAAAACAGGAGGAAGCCACAGAATGGCACAATGACTGAGAGCGGAGGTCACGGCGGCAGCAGCATGAGGTCAGGCAGTGGCACAATGACATTCTGGAGGGAGCAAAACAGGAGGAAGCCACAGAATGGCACAATGACTGAGAGCGGAGGTTCACGGCAGCAGCAGCATGAGGTCAGCAGTGGCACAATGACATTCTGGAGGTGGCAAAACAGGAGGAAGCCACAGAATTGGCACAATGACTGAGAGCGGAGGTCACGGGGCAGCAGCATGAGTCAGCAGTGGCACAATGACTTCTGAGTGGCAAAACAGGAGGAAGCCACAGAATGGCACAATGACTGAGAGTGGAGGTCACGGTGGAAGCAGCATGAGGTCAGGCATGGCACAATGACATTCTGGAGTGGCAAAACAGTATAAGGCCACAGTGGGGCACATTGACACAGGTGGGGGGCACGGCAGGAGCCCACAGCAGCAGCATGAGGTCAGAAGTGACACAATGACTTTTCTGGAGGTGGCAAAACAGAGGAAGCCACAGAGTGGCACAATGACTGAGAACGGAGGTCACGGCGGCAGCAGCATGAGGTCAGGCAGTGGCACAATGACACAGTGTGGAGGACATGGCAGCAGCCACAGCAGCAGAATGAGGTCAGACAGTGGCACAATGACAACATTCCTGGAGGTGGCAAAAAAGGAGTAGGCCACAGAGGGGCACAATGACAGAGATTTGAGGTCAGAGAGTGGCACAATGACACAGTGTGGATGTCACGGCAACAGCAACAGCAGCAGCAGCATGAGGTCATAGAGTGGCACAATACCAGTTTCTGGTAAAGATGGTGGTAGGCAGATGGAGAAACTGGCAGCAGATGTGTGGCATCAGGCGGGTGGCGGCATCAGAATAGTGGCTGAGGCAGGTATTTGAACCCAGACTGATGCCTAAGTCATTGGTGTTTTGGAAATCCTGGCCGATCCACGCCTGATTCATTTTGGGACAAAGGTCAGTCGTTCCACATTCCCATGGACAAGCGGTTCTCCTTGGGGTAACGATGGCCCCCGCCGCACTGAACACCCGCTCTGATGCCACACTACTGGCCGGGCAGGACAGCTTCTCCACTGCAAACTCGCAAGTTGGGGCCACACATCCAGTTTGGCTGCCCAGTAGTCCAGGGGATCTTCTAACTGGGTGGCAGAGTGCTTTCCAAGTAGGCCACAACCTGTTGGTTCGGGGACTGCTCCAGTTCCTGCTGCGCTGCTGCTGGCAAACGCCCTCCTCAATAGGCGGGTGAAGGAAGCTGCTCATCAGTGACTCCAGACTTAGGTTACTACTGATGGAAACTGGTACGCTCCTACCCCCCCACCTTCCCACAGCAGCCGCGCAGTAGTACGTGAGCGCTGAGGAACCCCCCGGTCAGACCTGTCAGGGGAGGACAATGCCGCACATAGGCAGCGGCCAACCTGATTAAGGGAGGATTTCCCTATAGTATTGAGTTTGTCTTCCCTCTCAATAGCGGGGAAAAAGGCCCCATTTTGGACCGGTAGGGGGGGTCCAATAGGGTGGAGAGCCAGAAGTCATCCCTCTGCGGATGCTGACTATTCGGCTGTCACTAGCCAGCAAATAAGCTTTCTGCGGGCCATCTGCACAAGTGACTCCGAGGGCTCCCTGCCTCCTTTTCCCCACTGTAAACTGCCACGGTGCTTGGGGGGTCATCTGCCTCGTCTTCCTCATCTCCATCCACCTCCTCCAGCTGCTCCTCCTCTCTTGTCACCGGGGTAGAAAATCCACTCATTTCACCAGACAATGCTTTTTCGACCAATGTCCTCCTCCTCCTCCTCCATTTCAGGTCCCCACCGACTCATGGGGCCCAAATGAGATTGGCCCAGGCAGATTTTCAGCATCTGTTCCAGGACATGAAGCAGTGGAATACATTATTCATCCCGTAGTCCTGGCGACTGACAAATAACTTCGCCTCCTTCGAATGGCTCAAAAAAAGGCGGGTTCACGCATGAGCTCCCAACTGCTGCCCATCAAAGTTACACAGGGAGTACTTCTGTCTGCCTGGATCATCAAAAAATCTTTAATGGCCTTTCTCTGTTCATACAGTCGTCCAACATGTGCAGGCTGGAATTCCTGCGGGTGGAAACTTTGCATATCAGAGTGTGTTGGGGAGGCCGTTCTGCCGCTGCAACTCGAGGAGGTGTTCCTGGCTTTGTACGAAGGGATAAAGTGCATGCACAGTTTCCTGACCATTTCAGAATGTTCTGAAGATCGGTGAAGACTTCAGAACCTTTTCACAACCGATTGAACATGTGGCCATGCAGGGCGCATGGACCATCCCTCCCTCGGTGCAGCGCGGACACCATGTTCCTCCCATTGTCCGTCAACCATGGTTCCGTTTTGGGCAGTTGGCATGGAGAAAGCCAACATCGATTTCTTGCTGCATAACGCGGAGCAGTTCCTCCCCTGTTTTGACATCGTTCGCCAAGGCAAGCCGGGTGTAGAACTGCGTGACACCGCTGTGCCCTACACATGTGGTATGATGGAGCAGTACTTGTGGAGGCTGAGATGGGGGTGGTGGTGGAGGAGAAGGAGGAGGAACATTGGCGTGGGTCAGCAGTTTGACAACGTGGAGGAGAAAGCGGCGTCTCCTGCCAATTTTGTTGGTGTGCCTGGGCAGAAGCATATTCACCCAGTGGGCCTAAAGGACATGTACTGGCCCTGACCGTAGTTACAGCTCCAGACGTCCGTGCTGCCGTGCACCTTGGAACAAACCGATAAAACTCAAGGACTGACCCACCTTCTGTTCTACATATTTATGAAGTGCTGGTACTGCCTTTTGGAAAAAAAATTACGGCTTGGAACTCTCCATCTCGCTCAGCACAAGCCATTAGTTCTCTGAATGGTGCAGAGTCCCCCCCATTTTGAAAGGGAGGGGCTGCAATAAACCCAACAACTTGGACAGGAGCACGGTCAGCTGCTGCAACCTTAGGATGGGTTTGGACCGCATACTGTTGTCTCTTTGCAATCGCCTCGCTGAACGACTGCTGGCACCATGAGTAGCGCGGGGCAGGAGCACTGGACCGGAAAATGATGTCAAAGAGAAACACTCCCTTCTGCAGAGGTGGTGGAGCCTTGACTGGCTGCAATGGCAAAGTGTGCCCCTGGGCGCTGCTGCTGGGGGCGGCAGGATGGACCACCACATCTGAGCCACGTTTATCCCAGGCCACCGGATGGTGACGCTGTATGTGTTGACGCAGGGCCATGGTGCCAACGTTAGCTCCCGACCACGCTTCACTTTCGCCCACAAATCTACAATACCCATAAATTTGGCTCCTCCGTTGTCTTAGCAAAGAACTGCCACACCGCCGAGTATCGGATTTACCGCCAACGCTCCCCTGAGTGACTACTGCCCTGCTGCCTCGCTGAGCCCCTGTGCCGCTACTTTCTTTGGGCCCTGCGAAGCGGGTTTTTTACCCCGTGGCCGCTTGGGTCCCGACCTCACACTGCTGCTATCCTGCGACCTCACGGCCACATGACCCACTTGCTGGCTGCGCTGCTGCCTGACGCGCAAGCTGACACCCTCTTCTCCTGACGATGATGAAGCCCTTGCCTCAACCCCGGGTCCCAAATGCGGTCGGCTACATCATCATCTATTTGTGTTTCATCGTCACTGCTGTCCTCATCACCGGGCTTGGGAAAGCCGAGGCTGACCTCTCACAACATGACCCCCCCAGCCCACTTTCCACATCTATACTTTGCCGCCTACTGCAAGAAGCAGGATATTGGCCCCCTTTTCTTCGCTGCCAATAGCTCTGACTCTCCCTCCTCAAATTGTTCATCCTCGTATATAGTGGGGCTGAGCCCAGACCACATAGTAATCTCTGCTGAGGGGAAATGGATGGGACAGAGGCGGCTGAGGACAGTGAGGCCGCTGAAACCCCCCCCGGGGCCCTGCCCCAAATAATGGTTGTGTCTGAGGTTCCCACCGACTCTTGGCTGGGGTTGTCAGATGTCATTTTGGGGGGAAGAGGAAGACCTAGTCAACCAATCAAGAACCCTTGGGTTGCTGAACAACACACGGCCGCTAGATGACAGCGACAGTTGTGGCCTCACCGATTGACCCTGCTGCGACGTCCCCTTGCTGTGCTGCGACTTGGGCCGTTCCAGGAATGTTTGTGCCACTGCCACTCGCAGGTGCAGAGCCTGCCACCTCTCTGTCTGACCAACTGTTTGTTCTAAAATGTACAGACACTGTTTGATGATGATATCTGTATATTTATAAATATACACCCTGTTTTTGACTCCAAATGAACCCAGTAACAAGCTTGGGTAACCCTTGATATAAATTGCGCCCCACAAATGGCCAGGAAAAATTTACTTTTATGTGTCGTTTAAAAAAACTGTGTGTTATACTAAATGTAAAAGCACAAAAAAGGGTTAATTAACCTTTGGACATGAAATAGGATACAGGGAAAAAAGTATATATTTTGGCGTTGAAAAAGACGGTTTCTTGGGGCAGCACACCACAAAACAACGCTTAATTAACCCCTGATGTAAATTGCGCCAAAGAATTGAGCCGCACAAACTAGTAGCTTTGTAGCGTGTTACAATTACATGTTTTCTACGCCACACAACAAGAGATACAGTTGTAATTAACCTTTTCTTGTGAATTAGGGTACAGGAAAAATGTAATATTTGGCGTTGAAAAAGACGGTTTTCTTGGGGTCAGCACACCAGCAAAAAACGCTTAATTAAACCCCCGGATGTAAATTGCGCCAAATAATTGAGCCGCACAAACTAGTAGCTTTGTAGCCCTGTTACAATTGCGTGTTTTCTATGCCCCACAACAAGAATACAGTTTTTAATTAACCTTGCTTGTGAATTAGGCTACAGGAAAAATGTATATATTTTGGCGTTGAAAAAGACGGTTTATTTTGTCAGCACACCAGCAAAACAACGCTTAATTAACCCCTGGATGTAAATTGCGCCAAAGAATTGAGCCGCACAAACTAGTAGCTTTGTAGCGTGTTTCAATTGCGTGTTTATACGCCACACAACAAAGATACAGTTGTAATTAACCTTTGCTTGTGAATTAGGGTACAGGAAAAATGTATATATTTTGTCGTTGAAAAAGACGGTTTATTTTTGTCAACACACCAGCAAAACAACGCTTAATTATCCCCTGGATGTAAATTGCGCCAAAGAATTGAGCCGCACAAACTATAGCTTTGTAGCATGTTACAATTGCGTGTTTTCTACGCCACACAACAAGAATACAGTTGTAATTAAACCTTTGCTTGTGAATTAGGCTACAGGAAAAATGTATATATTTTGGCGTTTTAAAAAATTTTTTCTTTTGGGGCAGCACACCAGCAAAACAACGCTTAATTAACCCCTGGATGTAAATTGCGCCAAAGAATTGAGCCGCACAAACTATAGCTTTGTAGCGTGGGTTACATTGCGTGTTTCTACGCCATACAACAAAGATACAGTTGTAATTAACCTTGCTTGTGAATTAGGCTACAGGAAAAAAGTATATATTTTGGCGTTGAAAAAGATGGTTTTTTTTGGGTTAGCACACCAGCAAAACAACGCTTAATTAACCCTGGTTGTAACTTGCGCAATATAATTGAGCAGCCAAAAATGAAGTGTTATTTGTATTGTAAAAAACGCTGTTTCTTTTAAAAAAAACGGAACTGGCTTAGATCCCACTTGGATATTTAATGTAATGCAGCGGGAGTGGACGCACACGATTTCCAATCCAATACCCCAAAAAATTAGAAAAGAACATTAAAGAACAGTCTCTGAGACAAGCTGAAGACACCCCACAGAAATCCTATATAAAAATTTAATTCTTCAGTAAGAGCTATCACCGCGGCAAGCACCTTCCCTGTATCGGGACAGTGAGAGCGGTATGAGCTCCCAGCGTCGCGCCCGGACTTATATAGTGTGGTGAGTCACAGAATCCCCCGGTCTCTGATTGGCTTCACCCTGCACATGTCATCGCAATGCCCTTCCCTCCCAGAGTCCCTTTTCCCCATGTACCCATGTGCTGCAGCCTTTTTTACAATCAAAAGCACACTTTGTTCACCCGAAGTACCCCAAAGTTCAACTTGGTTCCGAACCAATTTTCCCCTTAAATCTAACGAATTCCACTTCTTGAATAAAACGCCCATCTCTACTTGTGACGTTTCATCACGGGAGAGGGGGGAAGACGAGGGGGGGTAGTGTCAGTAGGGGCCCGCCTCAAAAAGGAGAGGGTGGTCGCAGAAACGCTGAGATATTCCGCTACCCACGACGCAAAAACCCCGGGTCCTGCTTATCGCCGTCAAAAAGGCCAGATCTCTCAACCGGGGCCTTTTCGAGCAAGCCTCTGATTCCCCCAGCGATTCATATCCGCCTTTTTGCCGTAAACCCCATCATAAGGCAAAAATCAAAGTGTTTAACCCCCCCAAACATCTATCACATGTAGCAATGCATGATTTGAAAGGGAGGGAACATTTGGCCAAAAAAAGGGCCCACACGACCCGGGTTTCAACCCACTGTCACACCCCTGTCTCCCCCCCTCCTCCCCCCCCCACCAAGCGTTCCTACTCCCCCTTCTCTCAATCAGATAAAGGGATCACCCCCTTCACCTTCACCGTCGCCCGAGTCCACCACCCCACCAGGGGCCCATCCTACCCCTTCTCCTCCCCCAATTTTGACGACCTCACCCGTACAGGGCCATCTAGCACCAGCCTTCTGTCTACCGGTTTGGGAGCGAAGAAACACTTTAACCCGGTCCCTAACTCCAGTCCCCCACCCCCACCAACGGGTCATGTTTTCCGGCTTTCCTTAGCATTGCACAGGTGATTTAACTATGCTCCAGGGATGCAATTATTGTCGTGCATTCTGTGGGGGATCCGAAAACATGACCTGTTGGCGGGGCCCTTTAGGGCGGGGTTGGGGAACACGCTTTTAACCCCCAAACCCCTCCCAAAGCCAAAAAAACCCAAAGTTGGCATTGCCAGGGTTTTTCCTTGGGAAAAGTTGCCTTTCCTCTGCGGACACAATGGTTCCGCCACTCATGGCCCGCCTGCCCCCCCAAAACCAGATCGAGAGCATTTCTTTGCCAGAAAAGCCGTCACTGGCCACCCCCGGGCATCTAAAAAAATTTAAACCGTTGCTTCATCTGTGTCCGGCAAAGTCCATCAAACCACCGACCATGGGAAAAAACACGGGCCAAAAGGGCCCCTATATCTCTGTGACAGCTCACTGGGTGACCTGGGGGGATGCTCTGGTGGACGGGGCTCTCAGGCTCTGCATGCTCTTCAAAAATGCAGAGTTGGTGCAGGTTTTTTTCCCCAAATCTACTGGTGGCATTACGTGCCCATAGAAACCAGGCCGTTGAAATTAATCGTCTTGGAGACCGTCAACACCAGTCAGGGGCTGTGGATGGCTCTTCCACGAAACCCCCAGCTCTGGCTGGGGAACAAAAACCTGTCCAGCAAGGGGGGTGAATAATGGTCAAAATCTGCTTCCCCCTTAAAAGGTAGGCTGGGGCACATCCCCTTACCTGGCTTCCCTGAACCTGTCGCCAAAATTTCTAAAGCGCTACCGGGGCTCACGCCTGCGAGGGAAAGGGTCGAGGTCTGAGCTCACACTTTCGCCGTTTACACCCTGCTTCCCCACCTGGTGGTTGCAGCCAGCTCGGGCCCCCCTCAACCGT
>JAODAL010038560.1:0-39069 GCA_025379985.1 Phyllomedusa bahiana
CGTGATACTATCAGCGCTTTTTTGACGTTGCGCTGTCATCGTGCTTTTTAAATTTAGTTACCTTTATTTTTTAAAATCAACAGATGGGTCAATCATGGTCTCCCCTTTTAAATCACATGATCACCCATGGGTCCTTGTGGCTATATTAACCCTATACATGCCTTATAAAATAAAATTCTTCTAATCGAAAAAACAAGTACATGATAAGATATAAAAATAACCAAACACATTTCTAATTGAGATGTGGCACTATGTTAGATGAAAATCTATAATACATAGATCCTTCCTATATTGTCGCAGGAAAGCACACAAATGTATACCTCTCCAGTTTCTTGAGACCAAGACTAAGGACGGTATCTGAAACACGTCGGTCTTTTTTGCCTATTCCAAAAGATGTTGCACTTATAGGTGCTTTCCATGAACATGCTATGGTGTCCTCCTCCTCCTTTTTAATGAGACTTCAATAAATTTTGCTTGTTTTTTATCTATACCTATGTGGTTCTTCAGATGAAGCTGGCTATTTCTTGTTTGAACTTTGTGCATCGGATGTGGACTCAACCCTGGCCGTGCTCCTGAGAACCTGGTTGCAGTGACAGATGGGTGAGCTGAATATTTGCAGTTTGGTGTTCTCCAGTTTCACCCTCTTATATGAAACAATTGCAACAATATAGGAAGGATGAGATTGATGCAATGGTTTCATATAAGAGGCTGAAACCACAGAGATATACATTTGGGTGATTTCCTGGAACAATATAGGAAGGAGCTATGTATCATACATTTTCATCTAACATGGTGCCACATCTCAATTAGACATGTGTTTGGTTATTTTTATATCCTATCATGTATTTGTTTTTCCGATTAGAAGAATTTGATTGTATAAGGCATGTACAGTGGGGAAAAAAGTATTTAGTCAGCCACCAATTATGCAAGTTCTCCAGCTTAAAACGATGAGAAAGGCCTGTAATTGACATCATAGGTAGACCTCAACTATGAGAGGCAAAATGAGAAAACAAATCCAGAAAATCACATTGTCTGATTTGGAAAGAATTTATTTGCAAATTATGGTGGAAAATAAGTATTTGGTCACCTACAAACAAGCAAGATTTCTGGTTCCCACAGACCTATAACAACTTCTTTAAGAGGTTCCTACGTCCTCCACTCATTACCTGCAGTAATGGTACCTGCTTGAACTTGTTATCAGTCTAAAAGACACCTGTCCAAAACCTCAGTCACACTCCAAACTCCACTATGGTGAAGACCAAAGAGCTGTCGAAGGACACCAGAAACAGAAGTGCAGCCCTGCACCAGGCTGGGAAGACTGAATATACAATAGGCAAGCAGCTTGGTGTGAAGAAATCAATTGGTGGGAGCAATAATAAGAAGATAGAAGACATACAAGACCACTGATAATCTCCCTCGATCTGGGACTCCACGCAAAAGATCTCACCTCGTGGGGTCAAAATGAACACAAGAACGGCGAGCAAAAATCCCAGAAATGGACATGGGGACCTAGTGAATGACCTGCAAAGAGCTCAAACCAACGTAACAAAGGCTACCATCAGTAACACATCACGCTGCCAAGGACTCAGATCCTGCAGTGCCAGACTTGTCCCCCTGCTTAAACCAGTACATGTCCCGGGCCCGTCAGCATTTTGCTTGAGAGAATTTAGATGATCCAGAAGAGTATTGGGAGAATATCATATGGTCAGATGAAACCAAAGTAGAACTGTTAGGAAGTAACACGTCGTGTTAAGAGGAGAGAGAGAGTGATGGGTTGCATCCAAAGAACACCACACCTGGTGTGAAGAATTGGGGTGGCAACATCATGCTTTGGGGCTGTTTCTCTGGAAAGGGACCAGGACGACTGATCCGTGTACATGAAAGAATGAATGGGGCCATGTATCGTGAGATTTTGAATGCAAACCTCCTTCCATCAGCAAGGGCATTGAAGATGAAATGTGGCTTGGTCTTTCAGCATGACAATTATCCCAAACACACCACCAGGGCAATGGAGGAATGGCTTCATAAGAAGCATTTCAAGGTCCTGGAGTGGCCTAGCCAGTCTCCATATCTCAACCCCATAGAAAACCTTTGGAAGGCGTTGCCTAGCGACAGCCCCAAAACATCACTGCTCTAGAGGAGATCTTCATGAACAGTGTGTGCCAACCTTGTGAAGACTTACAGAAAATGTTTGACCACTGTCATTTCCAACAAAGGATACATAACCAAGTATTGAGATGAACTTTTGTTACTGACCAAATACTTATAATTTGCAATAAATTATTTCCAAATCAGACAATGTGATTTTCGGGATTTGTTTTTTTATTTTGTCTCTCATAGTTGAGGTCTACCTATGATGTCAATTACAGACCTCTCATCTTTTTAAGTGGGAGAACTTGCACAGTTGGTGACTAACTAAATACTTTTTTTTTCCCACTATATGGGGCTAATATAACCACAAGGACCCATGGGTGATCATGTGATTAAAGGGCAGCACCATAATTGGCACACCTGTTGTTTTTAACTGTGAAGGCAACATAATTTTAATTGCACTCATGAAGGGCGCAACACCTGAAACGTGTCTGCTGTTATCTGGTGTGTTCATTGGATGTAACTACGTATTTTTTACTATTAGAATAAATTAGAATAAAGATGTGATTTTATGGAAACTTGCCATTTCCTTGGTGCTTGCTGCAATCAAAGAATTTATATCTTGTGGATCTACCATGCTTGTGTCAGAAATCCAGAGATAATATAGAACCAGTTTTTACTTGATTGGTCATTTAAGTTGCTGAAAAGAGCACACATAACTCTTCATCACTCGATAGCCCTATCCAGTTCCATGACACATTTGCGGGATTCAGTGGATTGAAATAGCAGCCAATGGCTACTGCAGGTTGTCCTGCAGGATGTATTATGTGTTCTATAGCAGTGATTAGCATATCAGGTCCATATTCACATTTCTCCCAATAGCACTGACATGAGAGCAGGAGATCTTATCTATGAGCTCTCAAGCTCGCTGTTCTAAAGAAAACAAGTACAGTGGGGAAAAAAGGATTGTGCAAGTTCTCCAACTTAAAAAGATGAGAGGCGCCTACCTATGTCATCATAGGTAGACCTCAACTATGAGAGACAAAATCAAAAGACAAATCCAGTAAATCACATTTACTGATTTGGAAATAATTTATTTGAAAATTATGGTGGAAAATAAGTATTTGGTTAATAACAAAAGTTCATCTCAATGCTTTGTTATATATTCTTTGTTGGCAATAACAGAGGTCAAATGTTTTCTGTAAGTCTTCACAAGGTTGGCACACACTGTTGCTGGTATGTTGGCCCATTCCTCCATGCAGATATCCTATAGAGCAGTGATGTTTTGGGGCTGTCGCTGGGCAACACGGACTTTCAACTCCTTCCAAAGGTTTTCTATGGGGTTGAGATCTGGAGACTGGCTAGGCCATTCCAGGGCCTTGAAATGCTTCTTACGAAGCCACTCCTTCGTTGCTCTGGCGGTTTGCTTGGGATCATTGTCATGCTGAAAGACCCAGCCACGTTTCATCTTCAATGCCTTTGCTGATGGAAGGAGGTTTTCACTCAAATCTCACGATACATGGCCCCATCCATTCTATCATGTACACGGATCATTCGTCCTGGTCCCTTTGCAGAGAAACAGCATCAAACCCTGATGTTGCCACTCCCATGCTTCACAGTAGGTATAGTGTTATTTGGGTGTAAGTCAGCATTCTCTCTCCTCCAAACATGATGAATTGACCATATGACATTCTCCTAATACGCTTCTGGATCATCCAAATGCTCTCTAGCAAACTTCAGATGGGCCCGAACATGTACTGGCTTAAGCAAGGGGACAAGTCTGGCACTGCAGGATCTGAGTTCCTGGAGGCGTAGTGTGTTACTGATGGTAGCCTTTGTTACGTTGGTCCCTGCTCTCTGCAGGTCATTCACTAGGTCCCCCCGTGTGGTTCTGGAATTTTTGTTCACCGTTCTTGTGATCATTTTGACCCCACGAGGTGAGATCTTTTGCGTGGAGCTCCAGATCGAGAGAGATTATCAGTGGTCTTGTATGTCTTCCATTTTCTAATTATTGCTCCCACCGTTGATTTCTTCAGACCAAGCTGTTTGCCTATTGCAGATTCAGTCTTCCCAGCCTGGTGCAAGGCTACAATTTTGTTTCTGGTGACCTTCGACAGCTCTTTGGTCTTCACTATAGTGGAGTTTTGAGTGTGACTGTTTGAGGTTGTGGACAGGTGTCTTTTATACTGATAACAAGTTCAAACAGGTGCCATTACTACAGGTAATGAGTGGAGGACAGAGGAGTCTCTTAAAGAAGAAGTTACAGGTCTGTGAGAGCCAGAAATCTTGCTTGTTTGTAGGTGACCAAATGCTTACTTTCCAAAATAATTTGCAAATAAATTCTTTCCAAATCAGACAATGTGATTTTCAGGATTTGCTTTCTCATTTTGTCTCTCATAGTTGAGGTCTACCTATGATGTCAATTACAGTCCTCTCTCATCTTTTTAAGTGGGATAACTTGCACAATTGGTGGCTGACAAAATACTTTTTTTCCCCACTATAATTAATCTCCTTTGTTTATTAGGCATAACACAGTCTGTTCTTAAGCTGCCGGCAGGTTCAGATACATACCTTTGTGCATTCAGAAAAGATAAAATCTATCTTATCTAGAAAAGAAAGCAACCCTCCCCCCCCCCAAAAAAAACCCCACAACACTATATTTGGAAAAATTCTTCAATTACCTGTTCCTGCATGTTGAAAGCAAATCTTTGTAGTAAGACAACCCCTTTAAGGTCATGTTCACTGTTCATATGACCCTTCAGGCTTTCACAGGCCTCACTGTTCTCTCCCTGTTTGAATGGCACGTGACCGCTAAGACCTGTGATTGGCTTCATGGTAACATGCCAGTGATCGCAACATCATTAGCAAACATCCTGGTACCACAGCCAGTTGGAAAGGGAAGACTTTTATTTAAAAAAATCTGGCTGTTAGCAGTTACCGGAGTAGTATACAATCTTATGAGGTGATCTCTGCAAGCAACAAGAATGCTATCATTCAACTCTTTGCACATTTTTAAAACTGTTAAAACCACTTAAGTTATAAAGAAAAAGTGTGTTCAGAGGATGTTAAATCAGTTGCACTGGAATAAAATGTCAAATTTATTGTTTCCTGGAAATTTGATTTCCTCTCATTGCGTTAATATACTGGCTGTTAAGGATCATTACCACATCTACCAGATTGTTGAGTCTCTTGAAATTGGGAATACATTCCAGCAAGACATGTATGTCTCTGGCAAATCAAGCATTGATTGCTCCTGCTTGACAAAAAACAGAGTAAAACAAGTTTTGCAAAAGGAAAAAAAAAAACATAACTATGACCCCACTGAAGATATTTTATAAAACTAACACATTTATGTAATGAAGAAAAATACAGTTAAGAAATAAAAAAAAAATCAACTTCGATCCCAAGGGAGATGCCCGTTAACCTGTGACAACCAAATAATATCGTTCATCCCTGCACTTCTGTATTGTATGTAACGCAGCAGTCGGGAAGGTCTGCAACGGTGTTTATATACCAGCCAGGTTCTGGACATATGCCTGGAGAGTTCAAGACACATTGCCACCAAGGTAAGGAGCCTTGGTGGAGTGAAAGGCTAACATTTAATATATGTCAACAGCACAAACTGTTGACATAAGTTTAGCCGTATGTTAGTATGGCTTCCAGCCATCCTGTGTCGGCCATTCATTGGGAGTAAGCATAGAGCAGGGTTGGTGCTTACTCCCCATGTTCCACTCCAGGATTTCGCCGGCGTATTTAAGGTCAGCAGGTAGCTGACTGGGGGTCGGCTGCAACTCCAGTCTACCTTTTGGGCTGGAGGCGTTCACACTGGAGGAAGCCAGTGTCTGCTTCACAAGGTGCTAGTGAGGGAACTACACCTCTGTTAGTAAGTGCTCAGACGAGCAGGAGTTTTTGTTTATGTCTGCTGTTTTCTGTGCATGTTACCATATGTTTGTTTTCTGCACAAATAAACATACAGACCAAGAAACCGTTTGCACCTGACTACTGCCTCCGTCTCAATGCCTAAAGGACTTTTGCAGTGATCCCGGAGCTGTGCAAGGTCACATGTAGCAGGAATATCGGGTGTTAATATCCATGATGAGACCTCCAGGAATATTTGGTTTTAACTCATCCCCGCTGGATAATAGTTATGCACAAAGATGTGTAGTCTGTTTAGAAGGTTGATAATCCGACGTAACTGTTGGTGTCCCACAAGGGTCAGTCCTGGGTCCACTACTCTTCTCTATCTACACCCTTGGCCTCGGTCAGCTCATAGCCTCACATGGCTTTCATTACCACCTGTATGCTGATGATACCCAACTCTACATCTCTGGCCCAGATATCACTTCTCTACTCTCCCGGATCCCTGACTGTCTGTCCTCCATTTCCACCTTCTTCTCATCCCGTCTCCTAAAACTAAATGTGGAGAAAACATAACTCATCATCTTTCCACCATCCAAGTCTACCCCTGCCCCTGATCTCTCTATTA
The DNA here is from genome assembly GCA_025379985.1 of Phyllomedusa bahiana. NCBI lineage: Eukaryota > Metazoa > Chordata > Amphibia > Anura > Hylidae > Phyllomedusa > Phyllomedusa bahiana. The sequence goes on from JAODAL010038560.1 coordinate 6,578, forward strand.
CAGTCAACGGCTCTAAACTTTCACCAGTTCCCCAAGTCCGCTGTCTTGGGGTAATCCTAGACTCTGCTTTATCTTTCAAACCACACATCCAAACCCACACCTCTGCCTGCCGCCTCCACCTGAAAAACATTTCTCGCATCCGCTCATTCCTCGGCTATGACACTACAAAAATGCTGGTCCATGCCCTTGTCATCTCCCGCCTAGACTACTGCAACATCCTTCTCAGTGGCCTCCCAGCTAGCCCCCTCGCTCCCCTCCAATCCATCCAGAACTCTGCGGCCCGTCTTATCCACCTCTCCTCGCTACTCCTCTGCCGCTCCCCTCTGCCAATCCCTTCACTGGCTTCCCATTGCCCAGCGAATTCATTTCAAGCTACTAACCATGACCTACAAGGCTCTCCATGACCTCTCCCCTCCATACATCTCTGCCCTAATTTCCAAATATCTCCCCCCTCGCACTCTCCGCTACTCACAGGACCTTCTCATCTGCTCTCCCTTATCAGCTCCTCACACAACCGTCTCCAAGACTTCTCCCGTTATTAACCCAAACTATGGAACTAACTGACCCAACACATCAGACTCTCCTCCACTTTCACCAGCTTCAAAAGCAACCTGAAAACCCATTTCTTCAGGCTTGCCTATAACCTTCACTAAACTTGTCACTACTTCCTCCACAGACATGTCTGCCCCTCACCTCCTGTCTCTTTCCCCCTCCTTGTAGATTGTAAGCCCTCGCGGTTAGGGTCCTCTCTCCCTCTGTCGTGCCAATTGTCATTATCCCTTATCACTGTACTCGTTTGACTTATGTAATGTATGTAACCCCCTCGAATGTACAGCGCCCTGGAATCAATGGCGCTTTAATATAAATAATAATAATAATGTAACCTGCGCTGGTTACATTGTTCTGTTACGCTAAATTATCAACCTTCTACAGAAGAATCGCTACAAACCTGTGTACATTGCTGGGTGAGCTATATATTGGCAATGTTAGTATGATAGGCCATCATGCCAACCCACTACTTCATTGCATGTGAAAAAACCTTTTATGGAGGGTCAGGCACTTTATACATTTACTTTCTGGGGGCTGTAATAATAATAATAATAATAATAATCATTATCATCCATATTAAATCACCAATACACTGCCCCAGTAAAAAGTACAGACCGCCTATGCTGTAGTGTGTTGAATTACCTAACAAAACAAGCATCCCAGTCACACGTACAGACCCAGCTATTGGGCTCTAACAAACTGAACTAAAAGGACCTTATTTAGCCTTTTCTTTGCTTTTTGTCTACTAGGTTATCCTCAGATCCTGTGTAAATTGGTTCCCTGGGGTTAATGCCCTGTTGTTTGCAGGAAGAAAAAAAAAAGTGCTGAAGCAAGTGGTTACTGTCGACGACAAAAGTACTTATATCCATCTATCCTTTGTACAGATATAGTCAGAATTGCCAACAGGATTCATGGTCATGCAGGCTGGTGATACAAAATGATGAAATACCATGGTAAGGCTAATCCAAATCTCAGCAAATAGTATAAAGCTATGTTTACACAGCACAGGTTGTCTACTGAAGCTGCCGGCTGGCAGAAGATAGAACATGTTCTATCTTCCGCTGGATTCCCGTATCCCTCATTCTATGGGGCCGCTGAAAATCTAACTATGTTTTTTTGCGCAAAAAAGTGCCAAAAAAACCGCGGTGCAGCGAAGTTAAAATAATGTCAGATTTCCGAAGGCATTTTAACTTCACCGTGTAAACATAGCCTAATAGAGCATAAACCACAAGACCAAGGACAGGAGTCACTACAACTGGCACCAGATAAGGATTGGAAATGACAAAGGCTGTTTCCTAGTGGGCAGGGTGGCAAAGTGCCCTGAGGGAGTTCCTTCAAAGCAGCCCACTGTCCCGTTCATCCAAAAGAGTTCAACACCATGACACACCCACCTTTATCTTGGACTCTGGGAGTCAGGCAGGAGCTATGGCCTGCTTTGTCAGCTTTCAAATTCTTGTCCATCCTTTTGACAGAATGTGCCCAAACTGGCAATCATCAGTATAGAAAGGTCTTCAATGGCTAAAAGTACCTAATGTGAACACAAAACGATAATGTCATTTGTTTTACATCTTCTAATATAATGAATTAACATGCAGATTCTGCAGTGAAAGTTTTGCATTGGATGTGAACTCTTAGCACTTAGGGCGACATGTATGAACAGGCTTTATGCCTGTTTTTTGGCGTATACTGCGCCTCCCGGCCCGAATCCCACTGTCGGACACAGGGATGCGGTGTTAGGCGCAGTGTTCGCCACTTTCAGCTGCGTCCCGCATGAAGGGGTGGGCAATGGGCGCGGTGTGGGCGCGGGGTAGGCGTTCCGGGGCGGGAAGCGGCGCGCTCGAAAACTCCGAGGCATGTACGATGGCGAGTCGGCAAAGCGAGGCGCAGTGCAGCGCTCGGCAGCTCCGACAGGCAGACCTGTTTTTTTTTTGGTCTAAATGCTCCGGCAGAGGCGAAGTGAAGCAGGATCGGAACATGCGAGGAAGCAGATAGAAGATCGCGACAGAAATCTCGGCGCTCCGCTCCGTGCAGCAGGAGTATGATTCCGAAAAAAATCGCCTTTATAAAGGCGGAAAACATTGTCAGAAAAAGAGCTGAACCTCAAAAATAAACATAATAAAAAAAGAACACTTTCCTAAACTCTAGAACGGCGCAATATCAAGAATTATGATATTGTAAATTGCCGGGAAATACAGTAATTCAAATTCTGAAACCTATTCTCATTGGTTGGCATAAACCGGCCAATCAGAATAGGAGCGACAGTGAACCATTAAAACCTATGGGGAAGGATTGACCAATCAGAATCAAAGGCGGGACAGTTCAAAATACAGTAAAAATGCTGAAAAGAGCTGATTGGTTAAGCTACCAGGACTTGGCTAGCTCAGCCAATCATAATAGGAGCGACAGAGACCCATTAAAACCTATGGAGAACTATTGACCAATCAGAATAGGAGCGACAAAGACCCATTCTAGTCTATGGAGAAGTTTAGACCAATCAGAATGCACTGAGCGGGATAATTCAAAATACAGTAAAAAGGACAGAAAACAGCTGATTGCTGAGCTAGCGGGGGCTTGGCAATCCCCAGCCAATGCAGAGCGCGAGCTACGTCTCCCATATGTATTCTATGGAGAGATGGGCGCGCGAAATCTCGCGCTCAGCGCCGTGCGGCAATAAGTATAATAAAAAAATTATTTTTATTAAGGCGTTGTCCTCGCAACAAAGACTAGCTTACAAATTGTAGGAACCACAAAATAAAGACATTTTCCAAATATACTTGCTTTGTTGCTCTGTTTCCCTAAGATATACAGAGTGAATTATGACCTCCCTGCTATTTCAGTTCCCACAGTAACTGACCTTTAAACAATTCACCCCAGCTGTTTGTTCAATGAGATAACAGTGATGACATCATCACACAGTCTTGGCAGTGTCCCTTGTGCTGCTCACAGTAAAAAGCCTGATTAAGATAGTAAAATAAACAGAAACTGTAATTAGGGCTTTTGTTTTGGGATCAGATAAGAAGTCCCTGTTAGTTAGTTTTGAGAAGCTAATCAGATCTAATTAGCATCTGAAAGCACAGAGAGTGCATGTGAGCTGTACAAGCAAGAGCTTATGCAATGAGCTCATGTCTGAACAAGGAAGTGACAGAGTATCTTCATTCATTAATTCTCTGAAACTCTAAGGGAGACAACTCGATTTAAGTTGTAAAACATTATAGATAAAGAGCCAACCCTTCTTTACAATAAATGCAGTTAAAAAACCCGGAACAACGCGTTTGTCGCCGAACCAGCGCTACATAGGGAATTGGCAATAGAGAGACACCCCGGTAAAATACAGTAATTCAAATTGTTTAAGCTATTCTCATTGACCGCAGAAGCCATCCAATCAAAATATGAGCACGACAAGACCCATTATAATCCTATGGAAAGTTTGACCAATCAGAAGAGGAGCGACAGTGGGCCCATTCTAACCTATGAAAGGAGTATTAACCAATCAGAAATAGGAGCGACAAATCCCCATCATACTCCTCTGGAGAAGTTGGACCAATCAAAATCAAGCGGGCACAGTTCAAAATAAAGTAAAAAGACAGAAAGAGCTGATTGGCTGAGGTAGCGGTTGCTTGGATATCCCAGCCAATCAGAGCGTCGAGCTACCACTTCTCTCCTTTTCACCCATTTTAGTCTATGGGAGAGATGGCGCTCTTAAATCTCGTCGCTCAGCGCCGTGTGGCATGAGGTATTAACAAAAAAATAATTTTTATTAAGTGAAAAAACATTATCAGATAAAGAGCCAAACACCTTCTTTACAAAAAAGCATTTAAAAAACCCGAACAAACGCGTTTGTCGCCGACCGGCGCTACCTTAGGGAATTGCAACAGAGAGAATCGCCGGAAATAACAAGAAATTCAAATTGGTTTAACTATTCCATGGTCGGCATAAACCATCCAATCAAATAGGAGCGACAATGTCCCATTATATCCTAATGGAGAAAAATTACCCAATCATATTCAAAGAGCGGGACAGTTCAAAATACGGTAAAAATGCAGAAACGAGTGATTGGTTTAAGCCGCGGGGGCTCGTCCACTTACCAATCAGACGCGAGCTACTTCTCCTTTCTCATAGAGTTCTATGAGGAAAAGAAATTCTGAGCGCGCTCTGTGATTGGCACAGTAAAAGAGAGCGCCTTTATTTGGACCAATGGGAGAGCAGCGAACGCTCCTATGGTTTTATCTAATGCAATCTGAAATAAAAACTGTACATGGCCGAAATCATATTATAACACAACATAAGTTTTCCCCCGATGTGTATATAAAACGAATAATAATAGGGGTAACGAAAAAAAATATTAAATCAATAAAATCATGTTTATTTCTTTATTTTCGTTGCACCCATACTATTGATCCTTGGCTAACGAAAATAAAGAAATAAACATGATTTTATTAAATTTAATATTTTTTTCGTTACCCCCATATTATTATTCATTTTATATACACATCGGACAACTTCTGTAGTGTTATAATTTGATTTCGGCCATGTACAGTTTGATTTCAAAATTGCTTTAAGAAAACCCATAGGAGCGTCGCTCGCTCTCTCCATTGGTCCAAATAACGCGCCTCTTTAACTTAGCCAATCACAGAGCGCGCTCAGAATTTCTTTTCCCCATAGAACCAGAAAAGTAGCTCGCCTCGATTGGCCCCAAGCTGGACGACCCCCCCGTTCAACCAATCAGCTCGTTTCGCATTTTACTGTATTTTAACTGTCCCCCTTTTTTTAATTTTTTTTATTGGGGTTTCCCCCCAAATTTTTCTCCAAAAATATAAGGGACATTTTCGCTCCCATTTTGATTGGCTGGTTTTTTAAAAAGCTTAAACAATTTTGAATTACGTTTTCCCGCAATTCTCTCTAGCAATTCCCTTTTGGGGGGGGAAAAACGGCGTTTTAACTGCTTATTGTAAAGAAGGGTTTTGCCTTATCTGAAATGTTTTACATTAAATTAAAAAAAATTTTTTTTTTTAATACTTTACCCCCCCCCCTGACGCCGAGATTTCGGCGCCCACCTCCTAACATAAAGGGAAAGTACTCGGCTCTGATTGGCTGGGAAGCCCAAACCCCCGCACTCGCCAATCACTCTTTTTCGTCTTTTTATAGATACTCTTGAGAAAGTGCTCCGCGCTCTGATTTGTAACTGGTCCGAGCACCCTCACCATAGGTTTAGCATTTTACTTTTTCGCTTTCCCCTCCTTGAATTGTTTAATTTTTCCTCCATAGGATATAATGGGACAGTGTCGCTCCTATTCTGATTGGTCCAATCTTCTCCATAGGATATAATGGGTCATTGTCGCTCCTATTCTGATTGGCTGGCTTCTGCCGACCAATGAGAATAGCTTAAACAATTGAATTACTGTCTAACCCCGCAATAACTCTATAGCAAATCCCTATGTATCGCCGGTCTCGGCGACAAACCCCGTGTTTCGGGTTTTAACTGCTTTATTTGTAAAGAAGGGTTCTGCTCTTTATCTGATAAGTTTTACATTTAATAAAAATAATTTTTTTATTAATACTTCATGCCGCACGGCGCTGAGGCCGAGATTTCAGAGCGCCCATCTCTCCATAGACTATAATGGGAGAAGTAGCTCGCGCTCTGATTGGCTGGGATAGCCAAGCCCCCGCTAGCTCAGCCAATCAGCTCTTTTCTGTCTTTTTACTGTATTTTGAATTATCCCGCCCTGGATTCTGATTGGTCTAAACTTCTCCATAGACTAGAAGGGTCTTTGTCGCTCCTATTCTGATTGGTCAATAAATCTCCATAGGTTTAATGGGTCTCTGTCGCTCCTATTCTGATTGGAGGAGCTTGCCGATCCGCTGCTAGATAAGCCAATCACACCTCTTTTCAGCATTTTTACAGTATTTTGAACTGTCCCGCCGTGGCTTCTGATTGGTCTAAACTTCTCCAATAGGCTAGAATGGGTCTCTGTCGCTCCTATTCTGTTGTTATTGCTGAGCTAGCCAAGTCCCCTGTACTTAACCAATCAGCTTCTTTCAGCATTTTTACTGTATGTTTGAACTATCCGCCGTGGATTCTGATTGGGTCTAAAACTCCCCATAGGATTTAATGGTTCACTGTCGCTCCTATACTGATTGAGCCGGTTTTAGCCGACCAATCAGAATAGCTTTCTGAATTGAATTACTGATATTTCCCGCAATTTCCAATATCCCTAATTGTAGGAATTAGGATATTGGAAAGTGATTTTGTTTATATGTATTATTTATTTTTAATGGTTTCAGCTCTTTTCCTGAGAATGTTAACGCCTTTTATAAAGGCGATTTTTGATATCATACTCCGGCACCGGAGCATGTGAATGAATTATCTACACGTTCCAGCCTGTCACGCATCGACCTGTTTTTTATGGCGCAGTCCCCACGGCGCCTAAGTCCCGCACTGCGCCCAAGTCCCCGCACTGCGCCACACACACTGGCGAGGCGACAGGGAACATTTCCCAGCATGTACGAGCGCACCGCCTCGTGGTATACCGGCGAATCTTTAGGGCCGCAGCGCGGTGCAACTGCGCCCTCGTCCCCGCACTGCGCCCCATACACTGGCCAGGCGCGCGACTAGTATTTCCCCGCATGTAAAGACCGGACTACCTCCGGCGCCGAATCATAGGCCAGCTCCGCACTGAGCGCCGTCAGCCCGCACTTGCGCCTAACACACAGGCGAGGCGCGGCTGGGCCTTTACAGGAGCTATTGTATTACGCGCCCCGCCCCGACATAACTCAGGCACAGATTCCGCAGGGAAACTGCGAAAGGTGCGCCCCGACCCGTGCAGCAAAAGGAATTTCAAACATGTCGCCCAGGAATTGTTTATCCCACTCATTTTCCCTGACTAACGGCACCAGGCAAGGATGTCCCTTATCTCCGCTTATATTTCTTTTGTGCATGGAACCACTAGCTGAATACATTAGGTCTAATGCTAGTATAAAAGGTATCCAAGTCAATGGCGGAAATCATAAAATTAGTTTTTGCTGATAATATGCTGTTATGTTCATCTCCATCTCCTACCATCTTACTACCTGCTATTATTGACTCCACTACTTGGATTGGGTTTCTAAGCTCTCGTTTTATAAATTAAATAAGTCAAAATCCTTCCTAATGCCTCTGACCAATCGGACTTCACAGATGCCAGTTTATGAGAAACTTGGCTTTACATGGTCCAAAACAATTATAGACTATCTCAGTATAAAATCTCTACCTCGCCAGATAACACCATCAAGGTTAATTATGACTCTTTATTATCATCTCTAGAAGTTCAGACAAAACATTTGAACTTCTTTCCTTTGTCTTGATTAAACAGAATCAGGGCAATTCTTTCAAAGACGGAGCCGGCAGGCAGGAGGGGAACACACAGCGGCGATCTCTCATGTGAACGACGTTGCGTCTTACTCATTGCCCGCAGTGATAATCTCTTGTTTAGACCCGTCTCTGGGTCCGTCCCAGCACCTTCAGCAGCACCTTCAGCAGACCTTGAACCCTGGATTATTTTGGCTACCTGCCTCAGCTACTATTCTGATGCTGCCACCCGCCTGATTCCAGCACATCTGCTGCCAGCATGCTCCTTTCACCGTCCACCATCTTTACAGGGACTGGTATTGCCACCCACCTCCCCACTCTTCCACTGGGCCATCATGTAGCCTTCTGATTAGCTGCCACCTCACACTCAAGTCTCCTCAATGCTGCTGCCAACGAGCACTCTCTCATTCGAGACAGCATCTGTGGTTTTCTAATGCTGTTTTCCACCCTCCCACCACTCTATACATTGCCACTATGTTTGAATTTCCCCCTTTCTTTTTAATTCTGGGATGGATACATAACACAGAACCATATGCACATATTCCATTTACTTAATTTTTGGGTTCAACTCCTGTATCTTTTAGGCTTTAGCAATGAATGGATTATTGACCACATGGAGAAAGCGAGACCTTGAAAAGATCAAAACGTATGGCAAAATGATTGGCGTCAATGCCAAAATTACTGATGACACCCTCTCCAACTCTACTTGGGGGGCTCTACATGTATCAGCATTTAACAGAATCACCATAATAAATGAAAAACTTAACTGTTTGCCACAAATAGCAATATCCGAAGAGACTGGATTTGAGATGTATGTAGAGCTGAAATACACAAATACTGGATTTGCTACAGAATTCTCCACAAAAAGGATAAATTAACCTCCTTTGCAACAGATTAAAATACCTACCACACCCCCACCAAGTCTGAGAGTTGGTGGATTTCAGGCATGTAAGTTGCAGAAATACGCACACATGCAGTCTTTCACATCCCAACAAAAAAAGAGGAGAAATTACCCGCTAGGAATATTAAAATTCCCTACAGAAATGTGAACATGTTGAAATTTGAATGTATATATGGGGGAAAAATACACACTCTATTTGACACCAAATGGACCACTAACAGGCTTGAGAGATCCCTGGATATGAAATCCCCTACTGAAAGAACAGGTGAAATGTAAATGTATAGATGGCGGACAAAAAACACACTGTATTTTGACGCCAAGTACAACACAACATGATTTGAGGATTCCCAAAATCTTAAATTCCCTAATAATAGCACAGGTGAAATTTAAATTATGACGTATCAAAAAACATTCTATTTGACTCGACGTGCAACACTAACAGGATTGAGTGGATTTCTTGAATCTGAAATTCCCTAAAAATAGCACAGGTGAAATTAAAGTGATGGGGGACGAATAAAAATCCTGTATTTCACTCCCAATACAACACTAACAGATTGAGTGTTGATTCCCAGGAATCCAGAATTCCCTAATAATGAGCACAGGAAAAATTTAAATGATGGTGGACAAAAACACTCTGTATTTGACTCCACATGCAACACTAACAAGGATAAGAGTGGATTCCCAGAATCTGAAGATTCCCTAAAAATAGCACAGTGAAATTAAATGATGGCGGACAAAAACTCTTCATTTGACTCCCAATACAACACTAACAGATTGAGTGGATTCCCAAATCGGAAATTCCCTAATATAGCACAGGTTGAAATTCAAATGATGGTGACAAAAACACTTCATTTGACTCACAATACAACACTAACAGGATTGAGTGGATTCCCAGAATCTGAAATTCCCTAATAATAGCACAGGTGAAATTTAAATGATGGTGGACAGAAACCACTCTGTATTTGACTCCACGTGCAACACTAACAGGATTGAGTGGATTCCCAGAATCTGAAATTCCCTAATAAAAGCACAGGTGAAATTTAAATGATGGCGGACAAAAACTCTTCATTTGACTCCCAATACAACACTAACAGGATTTAGTTGATTCGCAGAATCTGAAATTCCATAATAATAGCACAGGTGAAAACTGAAAATGTATATAAGCAGAATTACACCCACCCTGGACACCCTGGGAGAAGACCCTACAAACTAAATAAAATGATAACACTGTGGCACTGACCCCATCACTGAAAAAAGTAGCTTCTTTCAGATGACTTGTATCGAGCAAGGATCCAGAACACTGGGTAGCAAGTAATCAGACTTTCTCGTTATTTATTTTTCCCCTCACCGCCAATGCTGAGTAAAGCAATTTGCTTTACAATGAGATCTGCTTATCAGCAGCCGCAGCAGCAGAGACACTGTTATGCCAAGACACAACGAGGAATGTGAGAAGCGCGGGTGCCGTCCTTACTTATAGTGCTGTGACGTCACAGAAGCCCGCCAGTCTCTGATTGGCTTCGTGTCTTGCACATGTCATTGAGGATCCTCCTTTTCTTCCTCCCAGAGTTTTCCATTCCCATGTAACGCCAGTGCTTGCGGGCCATTTAGCAATTAAAAACACGCTTCATTCCCGCGAATCACCCTAATCTTCGGCTTCGTGCAGATTCGAAGTTTTCCTGAAATTCTAAACGAATTCCACTTCGTTAGAATCGATTCACCCATCTCTAATAATATCCCAAAAATATAAAAAATCTCCGATAAAAGGTATTTAAAATGTATATAAAATTAATAGAAACTAAAACTAATTTTACATTAACCCCTTAACGACCGTCCACCGACTTTTGGCGTCAGCTGGTGCAGGTCGTTCATCTGTAGTGGCGTCTTTTGACGTTGCTGCAGACATCGGGGTCGGGGTTGCTGCAGCCCTGTTCCCAGCTCAGCTCTTGCAAGTGACAGGGAGCAGGGAAAACCTCCGCTCCCCGGTGCTTAACCCTCTGATTGCTGTGGTTCCTGACCGCAGCGTAATCAAAGGGCTTTCCTCTGCTCTGTCGGGTGATCGGGACTCCTGGCGATCCGACAGAGCCCAGGGAATGGCTGCACAGTCAGCCATAAGGACCTTGAGTGGCCCTAGGGCTGTCTGTGTATCAAGCCAATGATCAGGGCAGACTGTGTGCTGCCCTGATCGCTGCCTGTGTCAAACTGACACAGATTACAATGTATTAGTATATATGAATAGGCTAATACATAACTAAGTGGGAAAAAAAAGTTACACAGTTATCCCTTCATGGGATTTGAAAAAAAATTAAAAAACATAAAATAGTGTAGAAAAAAATATAAAAATTATTGTGCATACATTACACACAAAAAAAACCTACACATATCAGGTATCCACGCAACCATAATAACCTGTAGAATTAATCTAACAAGTTATTGAGTGTGAAATGTAAATTGTGTAAAAAAAAAAAAAAAAAATTCTGCAATAATTTATAAGTGAACTTAAACTATTTCCCCATAAAGTACAACTTGTACTGAATAAAACGAGGTCTCATACAACTGCGTAATTATGACTGTTTAAACGCAAAGAGGCAAAAACTAAAAAAATTTGCTGGTCATTAACTACTTTTCAGATATTCAACTTAAAGAGAACCTGTCACATAGTTTTTGCCCCCCTGGCTAAGGACGGAACCATGTAGTGTCAGACCTGCTGTTTCCAGCGCTGTGTCCCTTATTCTGTAAGATGCTGTAGTTTTCGTGTATTTAATGCTCAAATCTGCAGTTTTCAGCCAGAAGAGTCATACGAAGAGTCCTTCAGATTGTCAGTTTTTTTCAAACCCAGCCAATCGGAGGCTAGCCCCGCCCACCTCAACTGACAAACCTATTACTTTGAATAGGTAGAAATATGAGAATAACTGTCAGTGGGCGGAGCTAGCCTTTGGTGGGTGGAGCTAACACATGCTCATGAATAAGATTTAAGGGATAAATGCTCTAAAATTGCTGCATCTTACAGAATAAGTGGCACAGTGCTGGGAACAGCAGGTCTGACACTAGCTTGTGCTGTCCTCAGCAAGGGGGGCACAACTTATGTGACAGGTTCCCTTTAAGGGGTTAATAACCTACTGATGTTGTTGTTCAATATTTTTTTATTTTTACTACATTAAATTTGAAATGTATTGTTGCTGTTCTCACCCTTTATTCTACATATGGCAAGAACCAGCACAGCACAGGTATTGCTGGGACCTGTGGTCCACCAAGCAAAAAAACACTTTCATACATTCCAGCGCATTATACACTGAAAACAAGACATTTTAATTCACGTTGAAGCGCCTTCTTTCATACATGTCTCCCTTAGAGTTTGGGTTAATCATGTTGCCGCTGGGAGTTGGATCTACATTGAGAAAAAAGACTTCTGAATGCTCAAAGATGCTGCGACGCTCTCCTCTACCCCCCTGTATGGTATAAAGAAAGTATAACTTCACTTGACCTGCTAAATAACCATAATGTGTTTAAATCATTCCCGGATTTATCCGTTCAATTCCAGATTTTAAATTCTCTCTTTTTTCAATTCCTCCAAATATGACATTGCTTGCAAAACATAAATTGGGGGAATGGACTTCTGCCAGTCTGACTTCGGCCATATCGTCCAAATGTATGATCAATAGAGAGACTTTGAAAAAACTCCATTTGCATTGGTATCTACTCTCAGGTCCACATGTTTTAGGGTGTTTCTAATCTTTGTTGGAAAACTTGTGGACAAAAAGGCACCCTTTTACATGTATGGTGGAGATGTCCTATAATTATCAGGGTTTGGAAATCAGTAGAAGCCTTCTTTGCAGAAATCGCGGGTATTTACTTTAAATTATCAGCCTTGTTAGAATGCATTGTCAGCAGCGCGTAAGCTGCGCAAATAATTGACATGTCACTTCTCTCCCCAGGCGTATGATATGATCGTATTGTACGCCCGGGGAGAGCTACGAATTACCGTAATTGCAGCATGCATTTTGTCGCGTATAAAGCGCAATATGCGGCAAAATGCACACGCAAATACACGGCAAAATAAGCCCTGTTGTCACGGATCGCGCCGCGGCCTGTGCCTTGGACCGCGGTCGTGTCCGTGCCCCTGTGTCTGGGTCCGCTGTGGCTCCCTGTGCGGGGCTTACAGCGGCAGAGTCAGTGTGCTCTGTACCTGTTCCTGTTGCTCAGCGCTACTCACCTGGTCCTGCTTCCACGTGTGTCCGTCCTCTGTGGCTTCCCCAGCGTGTGTGCACACCACATAGGGCGCGCGTGCGTGCAAGCCTGCGGACTTTTATAGACACAGTGCTCCTGCCACCTGCCTGTGACCTCTGACCCTTTCCTTCATAAGGTACTTCCTCCCTGCACTCAGCGTCAGTTCGTTGGTTTTCATCCTTAGGCTATATTCACACGGCTTATTTCAGAACGTATTTACATCGGATTGCCGATCGTAAATACGTTCTGAAATCAGTTGCAAATAAGTGCCACTAAGTGTGGCACGTATTTGTAACTGATTTCCCGACGGATTCACCATCACTGCAATTTCAACTCCAAATAAAAGCTTGTTTAAAGAATGAAGAGCCAGTCACCCTTGCACACAACTCTTTATTCTGTCCTATGGAAGCTCCAAGGACAGTTGAACATGACGGCTGTACTCTTTCCCAAAAAGCCAAAACAGGTATCATGATAATATGTAACGATTTTATAATTTATTTCATATTCAATCTTTTTTTATATAAACATCAATTGTGCATATAAATATGCTACTTTCGTACCATGGTGAACATTATATCCAAGTGACTACAACTCTCTCCAGCAGCATCCTTCTCTGCTTGCAGTAGTGGAGACAAACACAGGCCGATGTTACACCCGAACGTGCACGAGAAGGATGCCGTGTCACGTTCAACTGTCCTTGGAGCTCCCATAAGCCATAGATCATATTAACTGTTAAAACAAAGAAAACTTCTATCTGAATATGCTATAACAATCCACGCCCATAAGTGCACAAGAAGAATTAAACGATCCCATTGTGTTTGCTTTGTCTGTTAATTGTAGTCTGTCTCCAGGTATTCCACAGTCATTTACTAACAATAACCCACATTGTTATCTATAATCTAATATGCGTTCTGAATGCAGAATAAATTGTTAGCCGCTTTGTAATACATTATAAAAATGTAGGCCAGTAGTTCATAACAGGAATAGGTCACAGAAACAGTTAACAGCTACTACCACTACCCAACAATGACCTGACATATGAAACCACAAAACCTTTGCAAGTCCATTCAGTAGAAGAAACCACTGCAGGTGGTCGTCCTGATTAGCTAGGCTACCACGGAGCCCGGCCAGACCCTAGTTCATGTCTATCCAGATACATTTCTGTTGGTTTATCATCTTTATCTTGCAAATAAGTCAACTGATCTGCTAAAGGTGAAAATGCTTCCTGGTTGCTACAGGTAGGCTGCATGACCTGCTGGTGTGTCTCCTGTGTCTGGCGTTATGACAGGAAGAACAAAGGCAGTGAGAGCAGGTGGAGAGCGACAAGTTACAGAAAGCCAGTTGCTTTGAGCTATGCTGACACCTTTCCCACAGTCGCTAACAGATCAAACCATGGATCTGAGGAGCCAGTAAACACATCTTGTAATTCTGGCTTTTGAGTTTTCAGCTGAAGTTGACAGTGATAAATATTGCTCTGAATATTCATGTGATTCTTATGTTAATTTATATAAATACTTACTTCAAAAAAGAACCGACGGCTTTACAATAAACAAGGAGGAAAGAGATGGCAAAAAACCAAAGGAAAGCAAAAATATCTTCATAGATTTTTCACTGATGACTGAACTTAGTAAATCTTGTGGATACTTCACAAAAGAATGAAGAAGCCTTCTTTACAGGTACAGTTTTAATATTATTGGTATTTGTGTATGATGTGTATAGTGCATGACCTGAATGTGCAGCTTTTGATCGGAGTCAGTTCTCATCAAATATCCAGAAACTGCATAGAAGTGATATGTATACATATAATATAGTGTTAAGGGAACTTCTGCTAGTAGGATTATTGCTGTAAAAATTCAGGAGGGCAGCTGGGAGATTTTAGTTGTCCCCCTTTTGCTTTACGATCAGCAGACTTTAGACTTTTTACTCATTTTGGGACCCAAACTATTAACTCTCGTGTCTCAAATTGATGCAACAAAGTTGAAGAAAGGGAGCTCTGGCTACATTGCTGTATTTTACAACTCTTGCTGCTAAAATCCTATTACTAGCAATATATTAGGAAATAGAATTCTGGGAAATTCTGTATAAATTTATGCAAAAGATACTAACAAGGGTGTCTGGATCTACCTGCTCATTATCTAACCCAAGTACCTCTTGCTTTTGTGCTATTTGTTCCATTATGAACTTCCTTTAAGGAGAAATGATTCAACACATGACTCGTGGGTTGTACTCGGTATAAGAGTTGTAATACAATAACCCTGGACCAATGGGCAAAATATTTAAAAGGGCCCCCCCCAACCATAATGTCTAATTTATAGTTCTGCTGTGCTTTTAAATGGCAAAGATGAAATGGGCCCACCGACACCAGGGCCTGGGTTGAACTGCAAGCTCTGCACTCACTATACATAGGTGTTTCAGGGGTATACCTAAGGGGTGGTTACATGGTAACACGGTTTTTTGGTGCTTCTTGCCTTTTCTGATGATGGCTCCTCTAGATGCTGCTGCTGAAGCCAGGAATTCTGCACATAGCACCAGGAAATGCAGAGGTAGCGTCTAATGTCAGGGATTTCCTATTTTCTCCCAGTAACCACCTGCAAGCTCTGCACCATCATGACTTGAAGCAGTGTACTATTCTACTGCAGAAATGTAGGAAAAACTCAGAGCTTAAGGAGGTTTCCCTATCTCAGACATGTAAGGCATATCGATGGGGTATGCCATAGAGGTGTGATAGGTGCTTTTTATCCTTATGTTCGACTTTACTGGAGCTCTCATTGAAATCAACGGAGAGTGCTGCAGAAGCCATAATGATCTCCTCTAAGTTCTGCATTGAGACTTTCAGGTCCTGTTTCAAGATAAGTGCAGGTCACAGAAGTGGATACTACACCTATCAGACATTTATGAGATCTCCTATGGATATGCCACCATTGTCTGAGTTTAGAACACCCCTTTAATCCTGTACCCTCCATTATGCCTCAGCTGGTTAAGGACAGAGTCTCTGATTGTATGTTTATCTATTTCCTGTTCTCAACATAAGGATACAAAGCTGGAACCTGAACTGCTATTTATGAGACTAATTGCAGTGATGATCAGGGAAGCCTCTGGCTTAGAGACCTGATGATCATTGCTACCAGCTTCAAGATAGAGGTCACTCTGGATCCCTATGTAGCATATACAGCAATATACTAGTACATTTAAAAAAATTAGAATATCATTGACAATGAAAGGGGTTCTCCAGAACTATCTTTTTATTTGTTGTAGGGCTCACAAATGTATTATATTAAACCTTGTAATTCATACTGTAACAAGTCTACACAATATATGGTGTCTCTTTTTGACTTAAATTATTGATATTAATTATCTTTTCAGTGATATTCTAATTTTTTGAGATGCACTAATATAGCCAAACTATCACAGATCATATCAGTCCCATACCGCTTTCGCTTCCATTTCTCTCCTGTTTCACATTGTGAAATGACAGAGGCCTAGAGGCTTCAGGGTTTCCAAAACTGGTCGCTGTGGTGTAGTGAAGAAAAGGGAGAGAAACCAATGATGATTACTCACAGCTTACCTACCCTGCCATCTGTGAGAGGAGCCAAAGCTGAATGGAGGAGTGCCTCTGCGGTTTGTTTAGATTTAAGGAACAGAAAGTGTTTTCCACTGGCCACTGCTCTTTCGAGAAAGGGACATCGCTAGAAGTTATAGGGTCCCATAGCAAAATGAGATGGGGCCCCACCACCTAATGACAAACTAAAACAGCAGCATAAGAAGCAATAACTTAAAGTATAAATAATACCGCCATATATGAGATCCACATAGTAGTCTTATGTAGCAGAAAGTCACCAACTACTTGTTCCCTACAAAATGAAACAATGATCTTTCACCTGAGTGGGGTTACACCTATGTTATGAAGTTTACTGCATTGTATTTTGTAATTTATCTGACACTTGTAAGAAACCTAAATATCGAGTAAATGAGTGTCTGCTGGTTGTGACCTGCTTGTGTGTAGCTGTGTGTGCAGTTTGTGTCTTATGTGTGTGTAAGAGGAGTCAGATGGGTGTGATGATGGTGCCCTCACTGTGTGAAGAAGAGTGGCCACTACAAGCTAATGCTTAGGCAACATCTACACAGCACTGGTTTTTGGTTGTACTGTTAAGCGGATTCAGTATTTAGAATCTGCAAAAATCCAACTGTAACTCATCCCCATAAGCTGCAGTACAAAATCCGAGCTGTAGTCTACACAGATTTCTAAACCACCGGTTTATAGACCATGTTCTATATCCGCTGTATTAGTTTTATGTACTGGGCTGGCCGAAATCCAAAAACCAACTGCGTTTTTTGGCATAAATCCGTGCCGAAGACTGAGGTAGAAGAGATGGCAGGAGAGATGGCAAAAGTAAGAAGTTGGTACAAGCACAGTCCTTTAAATACAGCACACGTGATGACTTTACTCAGATTTGGCTCTTTAAGATTGTTTTTACAATAAGGCCCATGTGATATATATTCAGGTACACAATGCTAGGCAGTTCTCACAAAGAGACATACTCTTAAATAGTAGTTGAGGAAAGCTGTTCTGTTGTGGCAACAACTCTGCTTACTCAGTGTTTCTTCCCGATAACAGTGGTTCAATGGCATATAGTCCGCTTTCACATGAGGTCCAGAAACCAAAGTCACACTATGGCTCAGTCTCTGTTGGTAACAGTCCCTACTTTAGGGCTTAGTATAACTCAGTTTCTGTGTTGCTTTAGAGCTAATCATTCCGATGTTATAGATGTTACAGCTGTCACTGATGACTCCACTGCTCCAGGAGTCTCCCAGCCTCAGTTTTGTCCCCAGCTGCTCCAGTCACTCACTGTCAGTAAAACCAATCAATGTGACTACAGTTAGGGCTTTTCCCTACAGCATGGTCAGTGGGTTGGTCGGTTTGGTTGGTTTTTAAGACGGTTTGTGATGTTAGAAACCATCTGAAAACCAACACACAATGCTCCACCACAGACTTTGATAGAAAATCCAGTCAGCAGTTGTCAATGAACAGATTTTCCGCCAGATGGTTTTTGACACCGCCGGCGTAACGAAAAACGCAGAACATGTTCATTCTTCCACCCGGTTTTCGGGCAGAACATGTGGGTGTGAAGGGGGATGGCTTGAATCTGCAAACTGCGGGCAAAAACCATCCCCCTACGTGACAAAAGAAGACAAAATCCGACCGGTATTTGGTCTTTGCCGTTGGAACGCACCTTTATTGTCACCGATGGTTATTGCATGGGACACTTGCTCCACAGCCAAAACAGCAGTCTATACGTAAGCAAGTCAGAGCTATCACTGTGGCTACAGTGGCATGAATATCGTAGTGGCAGGAATCACCATTTGTCACATATGTGAAGCTGAATAAATTTCTGCACAACTTACATGGTTTCCTATTGCTTAATCATTGTGCCCTGGTACAATAGGAAGGAATTCCTGCTGCCATCTTGTCCAGCCACACCAGAAACTGCAGAAACACAATCCAATAACATGATGTAAGTTACCTGTTACATTTTACAGCAGCAGGCTGGCGTCTCCTGCAAATAATGGTGTGTTAACAGCAAACACTACACTGCAGAGGATATAACACTCCCACTGCCTAATGCCATTTGTTTTTTTTAAAGCCAGAAAACATTAAGTCACTATAGGGTTTCAAATTCTTTACATATGCGTATGGCATGCGTGCCCCTTTCATTGACAAAATCTTGCCCACAACCCTGTGCTTCTGTGTTATACATGGTTAAGTTGTTACTCTTGTGAGAGTGATTGCTCTGTTTTTTCACGGCATCTATCTGGTCAATGGAACCCTGCAAATACATTTAGCTTTCCCAGTGCATTCACAATACGTACACTGCATCACCATTGCTTAATCTAAATTATTTTAATGAATATCTCAAACGTTTCACAGGATTTGTGACTACAGACTGTTTCATATTGTTTTGTTTAGAGCTGGCCCCAAAGACCGTAAGAGATTTATTATAACTATTGTAAGTTTGAAGGATAAACTAGACAGGATAACTTTGCACCAATATTTTAGCCACAATAGTGGCACATGCCTTTAATAATTTGTTTTGTGCATTTTATGTAATCTTTTGGCTATGACCCCTTTATAGGCACTTTTCAAACCGTCTAGTGAGTTGTAAAGTTGGTCATTCAATAATCTTCCAAGCAGAATATTTGGGAAAATAAAAAAATGCAATATTTACCGAAATACGTGTCAATATGTGTATTTAACATTGTTCCAGTCAGATCTCATTGATTTGAATGTAAAATACATACCATCGTTCCCACAATACTTACTTTACATACGGAAGTGTATTACGTTTTGCGGACACATAGAAAGAAGCGACATGTCATTTCTTGATCCGTTTTAATCATGTAAAATCCCCATAGGAAACAATCGGGTGCGTTCTTGGAGGTTAAGAAATTTATCCAAAATACGTACCACACTTTCTGGTATGTAATTAGATGCGTTTACGCGCCTAAAATAGTGGGTCCAATTTGAATGTATGTGTTATGTCTGTTAATTTAAAAGATAATGTAATGAAATACACATCTGAAAACATATCCAAATTTGCATCAAATACGTATATAAATTTGTATCTAAATACGCAATACAGATGTGTATTTGGATCAATTTTTGGATGCAGATTTCGGACTGATTTCAGTACGTTAATTTACATATTGAAAAAAACGTATCAGACACGCCGTGTGAAACTACCCTTAATGCTTGAAGGAGCAGGGCCGGACCCCCAACAATAAGCGTGGGCTTACACTATGTTAATGGCTGTGTAAGAGTGAAAAGGAAACCTTAAAGGAGTTGTCTCACGACTGGATTTCATCCTACCTTGGTGCTGTCCTAAGAGCTGTAGTTTTGAAATCATGGGCGGGAGCACTGGCTTCCTGGAGTCCTCTCCCCCCTCCCTTCATCTAGGTGACGTCATGCTGCTGCGCTCGCTCCCGATGCTAACAGCATTGGAAGGGAGAACATCTCAGATCACAGAGTTCTCTTTCCCCTGCTGCTCACCATTCAATAGTATCCACCGTGTACACAGCACATATTTCTCTCCCCATACATCCATACATGACCCGGGCCAGGGGTTCCCAGCACAGAGAATTGAGCAGGGGGGAAGCGATTCAAATAATCTCTGATGTGTTGTATTTGCATGGAGTTATCTCAGTGCTACATCTGTCTGTGTCTGCTTAATTACTATTCACTGACTGTTGACTATTTCCTGCCTGAATCATTCACTTCAGCAGTGAAGCTGGTTAGGTAAACAGGAGAGTGAATGCTAATTAGGCAGACTCAGAGCTGAATGAGACGGGCAGGAAATAGTTAACAGCAGTGAATAATAATTAGGCTGAGACACAGATAAGGCAGCAGGGGAGATGACAGGGGCTGCTAGTATGCCTGCTCTAAATCACTGAGCTATGCCACAGGCAGAGCGAGGACAGAGAGAGAAAGGACAGGAGACAGTTAAACTTGCGTGCTCGCTCCCGACGCGACCTGTTGTGATAAGATGCCGGAGATACAGCCTATCAGGGAGAACAAGCAGGTCGGTGACTATAGAGACCTCAGCAGCTTCTGAAGCCACTAAAAACAAGTTATCTAGAAATCAGTAGGAGATTTGTTATTGACATATATTGCAAACGTGCTTGTTTTTTGAAGATCTTTAATTTGAATGACAATCTTTGTAGTGAGACAACCCCTTTAAACCATTTCTAATAAATTTCACCCAGTGGATAAAATTGGTAGTGCAGCAGTCCAAGAGAATGTTTATAAAGTAATAAAGAGATGTGTTTTAGTTTTATACTGTACACATCAGAGTTTGAGGCCCTGTAACCAGCAATTATTACTGCTCATTTATTATCCACCCTTCACCGTTCCATGTGTTAACAGATGTAGATGAGTTGGCGTCCCTTGCCTGCTGTTGGTAAAATAGCCAGCTTAATTTGGACCCTAACTTTTCAAGATCGTTGATTAAATATTATTACAAGTGAAAACTACTATATCATTGTACAGAAAAATGTCTCGGTTTGAACTTATCAAACATTTCCCCTAAACAGACCTACTAGGGTAACCTCGCGTGTTGGATTTTAATGTGGTATTTAAGATTCTCCATTTAACTCCCATTCAATTGGATGGACAATCCCCACTGTAGTTCTTATGTTTCGTACAGCAGAAAGGCACAGAGACAGCACTAGTGTTATATCTGACCCAAGTACTGAATTGTGCTTTAAGTTAGTAATGAATTCTTTATAACGTTAGGGGGCTTAGAAATTTCGTAGCAATTTTTCGCATTTTTCAAGAAAATTTGTGAAACAGGATTTTTAGTGACCAGACCAGTTCTAAATTGGCTTTGAGGGGCTTGTATGTAAGATACACCTATAAATTACTCCATCTAAGAAACTAGACCCCTTAAAATATTCAAACAGCATTTAGGAAGTTTATTAACCCATTAGGGTTTTATCCATTATTTTCTGGAACATTGTAGATGTTACCAAGATAATGCAACTCAACACTGATTCCCCTGACTCTGCTTTTTTCAGAGATATCCCATATGTCAGTGATGGCGAACCTTTTTGAGACCGAGTTATCGCAAAGTGCCGCCACCGCCGGCACGAAGCAGGGAGGTGACATCGGGCCGCGGGGCCGCACAACAATTAATACGAGGGATGTGACGGCCGCTTAGCCCATCCCTCTGCCATATTTCCACTATACAGTGACCATATTGTGGTAGGTAGAAATGTACACAGGTGCTCAGCAGACAGTTGACTGATTAATACCACAGCACCACGACCACATATCACCACCACATAGTGACTGAATAATACCCCCACGTATCACCACCACAAAGTGACTGAATACCACCCCCACACCATTACTGAATAAAAACCGTTACACTTTGCGCGCATATAAGAGATTACATTACAAGCACATTTAGTGACTCAAAGATGACGTTTCTCCGATAAGTCGTTCGTATTCCCTTTTCTTCTCCATCTGGTTCACACCTTCATGCTGACTTCTCCCGACCAACACTCGTCCCTGCAGATTTAGACACAAATATCTTAGAATCCTCACTTTTCCAGCAACTCCTTACTTATCAGTATATAAGTTCCCTAAGATAGGTAGGTGTATAGGTCCCCACAGGCAGTATACAGCTCCCCACAGGCAATATACAGGCCCCACAGGCAGTATACAGACAGATAGCTCCCCATCAGCCAGTATACAGATAGCTCTCCCCACCAGCCAGTATACAGATAGCTCTCCCCACCAGCCAGTATATAGCCAGCTCTCCTCACTGTCAGTGTATAGCCAGCTCTCCCCACTGCCAGTATATAGCCAGCTCTCCCCACTGCCAGTATATAGCCAGCTCTCCCCACTGCCAGTATATAGCCAGCTCTCCCCACTGCCTGTATATAGCCAGCTCTCCCCACTGCCTGTATATAGCCAGCTCTCCCCACTGCCAGTATATAGCCAGCTCTCCCCACTGCCAGTATATAGCCAGCTCTCCCCACTGCCTGTATATAGCCAGCTCTCCCCACTGCCTGTATATAGCCAGCTCTCCCCACTGCCAGTATATAGCCAGCTCTCCCCACCATGCCAGTATATAGCCAGCTCTCCCCACCATGCCAGTATATAGCCAGCTCTCCCCACCATGCCAGTATATAGCTAGCTCCCCCCACCATGCCAGTATATAGCCAGCTCTCCCCACCATGCCAGTATATAGCCAGCTCTCCCCACCATGCCAGTATATAGCCAGCTCTCCCCACCATGCCAGTATATAGATATAACTCTCCCCACCATGCCAGTATATAGATATAACTCTCCCCACCATGCCAGTATATAGCCAGCTCTCCCCACCATGCCAGTATATAGCCAGCTCTCCCCACCATGCCAGTATATAGCTATAACTCTCCCCACCATGCCAGTATATAGATATAACTCTCCCCACCATGCCAGTATATAGCCAGCTCTCCCCACCATGCCAGTATATAGATATAACTCTCCCCACCATGCCAGTATATAGCTATAACTCTCCCCACCATGCCAGTATATAGCCAGCTCTCCCCACCATGCCAGTATATAGCTATAACTCTCCCCACCATGCCAGTATATAGCCAGCTCTCCCCACCATGCCAGTATATAGCCAGCTCTCCCCACCATGCCAGTATATAGCCAGCTCTCCCCACCATGCCAGTATATAGCCACCACTCTCCCCACCATGCCAGTATATAGCCAGCTCTCCCCACCATGCCAGTATATAGCTATAACTCTCTCCACCCTGCCAGTATATAGCCAGCTCTCCATACCATGCCAGTATATAGCTATAACTCTCCCCACCATGCCAGTATATAGCCAGCTCTCCCCACCATGCCAGTATATAGATATAACTCTCCCCACCATGCCAGTATATAGCTATAACTCTCCCCACCATGCCAGTATATAGCTATAACTCTCCCCACCATGCCAGTATATAGATATAACTCTCCCCACCATGCCAGTATATAGATATAACTCTCCCCACCATGCCAGTATATAGCCAGCACTCTCCCCACCATGCCAGTATATAGCCAGCACAAATAAAAATAAGAACACTAATACTCACCTTACCTCTTTCCCAGCCGCGCGCTCCTCTTCTGTCCTCTTCTTTCCCAGCCACGCACGCCTCTTCTCTCCATCCCAGCGCGGGCCGCTCCTCTGTCAGCTCCTCGGTCGCACTGCCTATGACGGGCTATGTGACCGAGGACAGGCAGCGGCGCGATGATGTAACTACATTGCGTCGCTGCCCAGCGGAGCGCACGGGGCCGCTGTGCAGCCTCAGGGCTGAGGGTCCGCGGCGGGTCCCGACTCGCGCTGTGTTAGACCTGGGGCCTGCCGGAGGCCCCAGGTCCGACACTGTGACGCGGACGCCGAGCCCTCCTGGCGCGGCGTCCGGGTCACAGTCAGGAACCCAGCGAGTGGCCAGCCTGGTACGCGTGCCAGGAGAGATGGCCCTGCGTGCCACTTCCGGCACGCGTGCCATAGGTTCGCCACCGCTGACATATGTGGCCCTAATGCGCTAATTCACTCAACCACAAGCCTCAGAATAGGAGGAGCCCCTACTGGACTCTGGGGTCTCATTTTCATTAGGATTTTCTTTAGGCACCATTTCAGGTTTATGGACACCCTAAGTTGCTAAAGTTTAATAAACACCAATAAAAAGACCTCATTTTGGAAACTACACCCTCAAGGAATATTTAGGTATATTGACTCCACAGGTATTTCACAAACTTTTTTAGCATTAGGCTGTGAAAATGAAAAAAAAAAATGTTTTCCACATACAGTAACTCCATGTGTTTTAGCTGAAAATTTTTAATTTTCACAAGGAATCCTGGAAATAAAAATTCCAAAATGTGTTACACAATTCCTTTCAAGCTTGGCAATAATTTATGTGTAGATGCAAACTGCTGTTTGGGCGCATGGCAGGGCATACAAGGGAGGGTGCGCAATCTGACTTTTGTAATACAGATTTTAATGGTTGCCACATCGCATTTGCATAGTCAACAAAAAACAAAAACAGGTGAAACATTCAGAAGTTATCCCATTTTGGAATGAATACCCACCAGGGAATTCAGCTAGGGGTGTATTGTGCATTTTGGACCCAAAAGTGTTCTATAGTTTTTTTAACATTGGGCTGTGAAAATGGGGGAAATAAAAATGCTGTTCCGAAAATGTTTGGGTGCAAACTACTGTTTGGGCGCATGGCAGGGCATACATGAAAGGGAGAGCTATTTGGCTTTTGGAACACAGATTTTGGTGGGTGCCATATCGCATTTGCAAACCACTAAAGTACCAGAACAGGTGAAACCTTCCATAAGTCACCCAATTTTGGATTCAACACTCCTTAGGAAACTCATCTAAGGGTGTATTGTGTATTTTGGGTGCACAGGTGTTCCATAGTTTTTTTTTAGCATTGGGCCATGAACATGGAACAAAAATCCACCATTGTTTTTTGGACTTTATTTCTACAGCATTCTGTGCACAGTATAAATGACATGATGACTTTATTACGATTACAACAGTATCAATTCTATATAGTTTATGTTTTATTACTTTTACACAATAGAAATGCATTTGTAAAAAACTGCGTTTTTATATCCTCATAGTACTGCTATGTGTTGTAAGCGGGCACTCACTATGCCTGGCAGTGCACAGCCAAATGTAGTGACTTCACAGGTAACCTGGAAGCTTTTGCTAGGCTTCCAGGTTGCTAGGGAAGGCATTGGCTCCCTCCCTCTGTCTTCCTCTTAGCTGCCACGGGATTAATCGTCCGCGACCAAAGTGAGCTCTGGTCATGGCCAACTGAGCATGGGGCTAGCTGTAATATACAGCTGGTTCTATGCTTTGATCGTTCGGGTGCTGCCTGTGAGCTCACATGATCTTCTGGATGTACCCATGTGTCCATTTGTATAAACACCTTCCCACACAGTATGTACGAGTATGTCCAATGTTGAGAAGGGGTTACTATTGCAATTAAACAGTTGCAAGAAAAATTTAATCATTCAAGAAGATAAGCAAACAAACGATGCATACACTTAATCAGGATTTCCATATTCCCCAAACACCATCCATAAAGGGGTTTTCCTAATTTCATTAATTAGCTTTAAACATGTAGGCAAAGGTACTATATATACTCGAGTATAAGCCAACCCGAATGGAAGCTGGGGCACCTACTTTTGCCACAAAAAACTGGGAAAACTTATTGACTCGAGTATAAGCCTAGGGTGGAAAATGCAGCAGCTACTGGTAAATTTAAAAAATAAAAATGGATACCAATAAAATTACATAGGCAGGTATAGGCAGTTTAATATCCCATAGTCAGGTTATAGGCAGTTTAATGTCCCCCCATAGGCAGTTTAATGTCCCATAGGCAGGTATATGTCCCCCATAGTCCGGTTATAGGCAGGTATATGTCCCCCATAGGCAGGTAATAGGCAGGTATAAGTCCCTATAGGCAGGTAATAGGCAGGTATATGTCCCTATAGGCAGGTTATAGACAGGTATATGTCCCTATAGGCAGGTTATAGACAGGTATATGTCCCTATAGGCAGGCTATAGGCAGATATATGTCCCTATAAGCAGGTTATAGGCAAGTTATAGCCAGGTATATGTCCCTATAGGCAGGTTATAGGCAGGTATATGTCCCTTTAGGCAGGTATATGTCCCTATAAGCGGGTTATAGGCAGTTATATGTCCCCATAGGCAGGTAATAGGCAGGTATAAGTCCCTATAGGCAGGTAATAGGCATGTATATGTCCCTATAGGCAGGGAATAGTCAGGTATATGTCCCTATAGGCAGGTTATAGACAGGTATATGTTCCTATAGGCAGATTATAGGCAGATATATGTCCCTATAAGCAGGTATAGGCAGGTTATAGGCAGGTATTTGTCCCCATAGGCAGGTTATAGGCAGGTATATGTTCCTATAGGCAGATTATAGGCAGGTATATGTCCCCATAGGCAGGTAATAGGCAGGTTATAGGCAGGTATATGTCCCTATAGGCAGGTAATAGGCAGGTATATGTCCCTTTAGGCAGGTATATGTCCCTATAAGCGGGTTATAGGCAGTTATATGTCCCCATAGGCAGGTAATAGGCAGGTTATAGGCAGGTATATGTCCCTATAGGCAGGTTATAGGCAGGTATATGTCCCTTTAGGCAGGTATATGTCCCTATAATCAGGTTATAGGCATTTATATGTCCCCATAGGCAGGTTATAGGTAGATAAATATCCCTTATAGGCAGTTTCAGGCAGGTATAGGCAGGGTTTAAAAAAAAAATACAAGCACTTAGCTCACTCCCTCGCTGCTCCGACTCCCGGGCACTCTGTCTTCTGGCACAGACGGTGTGATGTCATCAGGCCGCGCAGGCAGCGAGATGACATAGCACGCTGCCTGTGCCAGAAACTCCGGACAGCTGCAAGTCTGCGGCCGTCCGGGGTGGTATCTTTACCTGCATGCGCTCCCAGAGGAGTCACATACAGGTGAAGAGATTGTCACTCCCTGCTGTTTCTTATCAGCAGCACAGGAGCTTGTTAAGGTTTCTTACTAACAAACTTATCCATTTAGAGATCTGTAGCCTTTTGCTCTTCTGTTTAGACCCCCTCCATGACTAATGTATGTCTAACAGGCTCAGCTGGGAATAGCAGAGCTAATATGCCAACCACTGCATTATAATCACCCATAGTCTGAACAGGAAGTGGAAGCCTGAAGTTGGCTGTAAAAAAAACAGGTTCTGTGAAACAACATGGTGAGAACACTCTTTTATTATTCCTTTGCTAGACAGGAAGTAAAAAGAGACATGGACACCACCGGCAGCTTCAGTAATGGAATGACAGTGAGTGCAAAGGTGATTATATATATTTTTTTCTTTTTTTAAGCAGCTCTAGCCTATTTTTATGTTATACTTTTTAGTCGGCGAACCCTCTTCATTTCAGACAGATTGAGGGTCATGTAGGTTTAAGGGTCATGCTGTGGTACAAGACAGGGATAGTGAATGGTCTGTGGTTTTTTTTCTGTGGCTTTTATAACCTAAGTGTGTTGCCTAAGATGTAGCACGTATCCATTTGACTGTTGTGGATGTTAATTTCCAGCTTCTCCACCCTGTTTGGTGTAAGAATGAAGGTGTTGTTCCTCTCCCATAGACTTTAATGGTCATCGGCGATAATCTATTATCGACTATCGGAAATCATCTTCATAATTGACGATATCGACTATCGACCCGATGACGATAGTCACCGTAATCGCTCATCACTAATGATGTCTTCTCTGATTGGGGTCTTTCATTTTCTTCTACATCTGGTAGAGACTTTGATGACATTTCCTGCTGTGTCGCTTCTCTGATGAGTTTTTCACCCAGATATCTTTGGCACCTCAATTTTGCAGCAGATCATTACTCTGTTTACTAAGACAAGCTCCTAATCGTGCCACACACTATGCCCCTAAATATTTCCACATACTTTGCCCCATGAATAAAGCAATGCCAATAGCTGCAGCCCCTAAAAATAATAGAGCTACACAATGTCGCCTGAAAATATATGCAATATACAAATATTGCAGTGTACCCCTTAAAGTGATTTTTAATATAAATGTTACCCTAGAAATAAATGACAATATGTACTGTGCACCTAGAAATTAAATATACTCAGTGTCCCCTAAAATAAATTTTAGTGAATCACACCAAATGTTTTTTTTTGCCAATAACTCAGATTCCAGATTCAGGGCAGTTGCCGTGACGATTCTTTGACACATAGCGTTCAGGACTGTTGGATTGATCCTGGAGCCCTTTATATCATCCTGGTCCTAACTATAGAAGGCCATACTTTCACAAACATTAATTCATATGCCCCAAATCAGGGACAGGTTTACTTTGTTAGATATCTGATGGATAAGGTTACACAGCTAGTTAAAGGTATTATTCTTTGTTGTGGGGACTTCAACACTACTTTGGACCCTACTCTAGACAACTCCTCTGGTAGGTCGTCAATGTCTTATTCATTTATTAAGTCAATAAAGAAAGCATTTAACTCCCTTCAACTCAGTGATGTGTGGTGATTGCACCACCTGCAGGACAAAGACTTTACTTTTTAGGGCTCGTTCACACCGCTTATTTCGCAACGGATTTACAGCTGTATTTACGGCCGCAAATCCGTTGTGAAATCAGTTACAAACAAGTAACTGGCCATTTAATATTGGTTTTAATGGGAAATACGTGTCGTCGTTTAGACGACACATATTTCCAGGCCGGACTGCGGCCGCGTATTGCGGCCGCAATCCGTCCGGAAGAACATGTCACTTATTTCCGGACGGATTCACCCCATATATGAATGGGGATATGAAATCTGTCGGGAAATCAGTGCCAAATACTTGTCACACTTAGTGACACTTATTTGCAACTGATTTGCAACTAATTTGTAACTGATATCGGAACGTAATTACGTCGGAAATCCGACGTGAATCAGTTCTGAAATCAGCCGTGTGAACATAGCCTTACTCTCCTCCGCATAACACCCACAGTCATTCGGATTACATTTTGCTGTCTCATGGTGGCCTCCCCTGGCTTTTGTCCTTATCAATCGGTAATATAGTGCTCTCGGACCACGCACCTGACTATTGTACTTTACGAGTCCCCTCTTTCTTGACGCCTGCTTGATCTTGGTGCCTCAATGAGTCCTTATTGTTGGATTCAGTTTGCATTTCCAATATTTCTCATGCTAATTCAAACTTTATGCATAACCATGCAGACGACCCTTCCTCGCCGATTATTAAATGGGAGACTCTCAAATGTGTACTGCGGGGAACCCTGATTAAGCATGGCTCGAGATTGAAGAGGGATAAAGCGTCTAAGTTGCATAAAGCCTTAGCCAAAGTTGCAGCTCTTGAAACTAAACACAAGCAGGTTTTGTCCACACAGACACTGAGAGAT
The DNA here is from genome assembly GCA_025379985.1 of Phyllomedusa bahiana. NCBI lineage: Eukaryota > Metazoa > Chordata > Amphibia > Anura > Hylidae > Phyllomedusa > Phyllomedusa bahiana. The sequence goes on from JAODAL010038560.1 coordinate 36,082, forward strand.
CTTTTGACCGCCAGATTGGAGGTTAAACTCTTATTAAAATCCTCCTGGAAAAGGTTTTTACAGTCTGAGCGGAGTCGCTTTTATGAATATGGCAGCAAAAGCGGGAGGATGTTGGCGCGGGCTCTGAGACAGCAAATATCAAAGACCCACATATCATCTATTAGAACTGCGACTGGTGCCTTAGTACATACAACAAAGAAAAATGAATATTTCCTCCCATGCTTTTTACTCTGATCTATACAACCTCTGAGTACCATTGACTCCTGCCAGAGGAATGAAGTACCCTACGTTCTCCCCAATCCTTTCGGACGCCAACTTAGCTTCACTTGAAGACCCTTTCTCCTTCCAGGAAATTCAGTTGGTTGTTCGAAATCTTCCTGGCAGGAAAAGTTCTGTCCCGATGGATTTACGGGGTCATTTTATAAGACGTTTCAAGAAGCCCTCTCCCCTCTATTGTTACAGGCATTTAATTTTGTTTCATCTGACAGCACTTTTCCCCCTCAAACAACCTTAGCGCATGTGGCGCATGTGGCACATATCCAAAAACCAGGCAAAGACCCCTCTCACTGTGGGAGTTACCGCCTAATCTCCTTGTTGAATGTCGACCTAAAAATTTACACCAGGCTTTTAGCAAACAGGTTGAATCTCATACTCCCGGACTTTATTCATTCTGATTAAGTGGGGTTCGTTCCGGGTAGGGAGGCTCGGGACAACACCCTCAAAACTCTGGACATTGTTCATTTTGCCCAGTCCCGTGGAGTCCCCCTCATTGTCCTGTCCCTTGATGCCGAGAAGGCCTTTGATCGGATTTCTTGGTCTTCTCTGGTGACTAGGGATGAGCGATACTATCGACAAAAGTTGAATTGAGAGTAAAATGCAGGAATTGGAGACCGTGCTCATTGATCAACTGGAGACATCTGTTGCGTCTGCATTACATTCTTCTAATGTCACGGTGGAACAACGTCAGCAACGTGACGGCAGTAGTGTGCCAAGAAGCCGTAGCAGCAGCAGGCATTGTGACAGAAGCCTAATGGGTGACCTCTGGCAATCCTTATTTACCACCTCACCAACGCCTGTAATGCAGGGCACACATACGACACACAGGGACCAGCTTAAGATCATGGTGCACGACTGTCTGCGTCTTAACACCGATGTTTTTGGATATGTTCCGGACCCAATTGACTTCTGGGTATCCAAAATGGATGAATGGCCCAAATGAATTGCTCACTCGCCACGCCAAAGTGGTGTTGTCCTGCCCAGCAGCCAGCGTCATATCTGAGTTGACCTTCAGCACAGCTGGAGGAGTCATTACAGACAAATGCATCTGGCTTTCCACTGACAATGTGGGTCATTTGACTTTCATCAAGATGAATCAGGTGTGGATCCCTGATGATGTTGTGGCCTCAATAGCTGAGGTCACGATTAGTTGCCGGTCTACTTCACATTCCTCTTCAAAAAGAAATGGTGCTCTTGAAAAAATGTTTTTAAAATGATAATTTCTTAATGCCCAAAAGGTCATTTTGTTGGTTTTGCAGTTAGGAGACTGTAAAAGACACCAATTGTACACGGTTCTTATTCCACTTCTTCATGAAAATTTTAAGCACTGTCAATGGTTTTGGGGTCATGGTGCTGTGAGATACAGCTATAATCAAGGTCCTTTGGAACAGAATTTTGGGTTTTAAGTGGCATTTCTTCCTCACAATTTTTAACAGTGGCTGAGAAGTCATTTTTATAATTTTTTGGGTCATGGCGCTGTGAAAAAACAACATACAAGGGCCTATTTATAAAAAATGTGGGTTTTTAAAAAGACCTTTTTCTTAAAAATTGGTTTTAAAAAGTGGCCAACGGGGCATGTTTTTGAATTTTTTAAGGCATGGTGCTTCAAAAAAAGGGAAAAGGTTTTAAAAACCCGATTTTAAACCCCCTTAAACCCACATTTTTCCGTACTATACGGCAAAGTCGGGGAGGGGTTTTCCCCCAAAAAAAGGGCCCTAAAAGAGTACGTCAAGCGGATCTTGCCCCACCAAAAGGCGGAGCGCGGGAAGATCCGGGGATGGGGAAACCGGGGGTATATTAAACCCCTGGCATCAGCCGCATCCCCCACGGCCCAGTGAGCTCCGGCCGCGGGGGAAATTTAACCCCCCCCAAGTCGCGACATCCCCGGGGTGGGGGGCGGCAGGGGTTAGCTCCCCACTTTAGTCCCCCTACCCCGGGAGCCCGGGTGGGTGAATGCCAAGGCCCCCTCCGGGGGGTTGGTTTTCGGTGTCGTCAAAATGCCCACAATGCATTTGGGCAGCGTGACAGACATTGCCATGGGGACTGATGTAGATATTTCCCTTTTTTTTGGGAACCCCCCTCTCTGTCTCCCACGGACCTTAAACTTTAAAAATGCACTGTGAAATTTTAAAATTTAAAAGTTAAAACTTTTTTATGGGGGCTGACATGATTTTTTAAACGTTTTAGGGGTGAAACATACAGAGAAGGGAGCATATTACAATCCCCAAACAAAGATAAAAATATTTACATAAGGGTATAGGTTACAAACCAATCAGTGTCCCAAAAAGTTTAAAAATAAAACCCTTTAATTAATTTAAAATCAATTTACACCCCCCCAAATAAACCCCCAAAAAAAAAAAAATGAAAACTCTACATCTGCCTTAGTTACACTAATCTAATAAACCCTTTTAAAAAAGCAGCAGTTGACCGTTATTCCAAAAACCAAAGGCCTTCTAAACTAACTCTAGAAACCCAAAAATGTGAGCGGAACAAAACATGGGGCCTTTAACCTACAAAATTCCCTATTAAAAACAAAGATTTAAATTTAAGAAGAAACAAGATGGAAACCATTAAAAAATGCTAAAAAATTATCAAAAAATTATTTTCAATTCTGTTTCATTTTTTCTTCCCCATTGGAAAAATTTTTTAAAAAATTTTTTTAATTTTCCAATACAAAAGTAGCCCCCCCTGATGTTCATCAAGAAGGGCTTT
>JAODAL010038561.1:0-39069 GCA_025379985.1 Phyllomedusa bahiana
GGCTAAAAGAGTAACAAAAAAATTATTTTTTTCAAATATTTTCTAGATTAAGACACCCTTTTTTTGGCTTACTTTTGCACAAGGCCCCCTTTTCCCCGCGGGATTGGTGTTTGGCTCCTGCGAGCAAAACGAAGAACACCTGGGGCCACAATATGAAAACTGTCTGGCAAAACTCACTTATTGCCCAAAAAACCCAATCAATTGGGAACAAAGTTGAATTTTAGCCCTTGACATTTTCAACAGTGCCCCTATTTTTACCAACATTTATGTACTAAACCCATAGTTGGGGAAGAATTATAAAATTAGAAAGCTGTACCTAAGAAGGCTATGCTTCCACCCAAAAAATAATAATGTTTTTTCAACCCTGGGCAAATCTAGTTTTTTATAAAAAAAAAACCCCAAAGGCCCCCCTGTTTTTGACCTTCCTGACACAGCCCTATTTTTGAAACTGACAGGGTTCAATTTATGTGAGAATAACTTTTGACATTTTTACCTATTCAGTGATTCAGAGATTGTTTTCTCGTGCCCTTTGTGCTTTAATTTGTAAAAATTTTTATCCATAAAAACCTTGTTTGTTTTTGAAAAAAATAAAAATTTCCATGAAAATTTGAAAAATTAGCGTTTTTGAAAGTTGCAAAATTTCGCTGCAAGACGAATTTTTCCCACAAAATATTTTTAAACTACACTCCATATGTCCACTAAAGGTTGGCTCTTTTTTTAAATGTCTTTTTTTTTTTATGACATTAGGGGGCTTAGAAATTTTAAGTAAATTTCTCAATTTTCAAAAAAATTTGCAAATACTTTTTTTTAGGGACCACTCCTTTCTGCGGGGCTTTGAGGGGCCTACTTTTGGAAATACCCCCCATAAGTGACGCCATCTGAGAAATTTCAGCCCCTTTAAACGTATTTAAAACACTTTTAGGAATTTGAAAACCCTTAATTTTTCACAGAATTAGACAAAGGGGAGGTGAAATTTAAAAATTTTCCCCTTTTTTGCAGATTTTCTATTAATCCATTATTCATGGAAAAACGGTAAATGTACTAGGAAATGCAATTTAAATATAAATTCCCCCAGGTCTGCCGTTTTTAGAGAACCCCATATTGGCCCTAGTGCATTTTTGGCTCCCCAAAGCCCCAGAATGGGGAGAGACCTACTATACTCTGGGGTCCTTTTTTCAAAAACGTTTTTAAATTGAGGCGCCTTTTCGGGTTTTGGGGGAACCCAAAGGTGCTAAAACTTAGTAAACCCCCCTAAAAACCGCATATGGAAAAAATAAAAACCCCTTAATAAATACCGGGGGCATTGAGTAAATAGACCCCCACAGGTGATTCACAAATTTTTTTTCATAAGGGGGAAAATTAAAAAAAAATTTTTTTCAATAACTGGCAATTTTAGTTTTAAAATGTTTCATATATACAAGGAATCCGGAAAAAAAACCCCTAAAACTTTTTTAAAGTAATTTTCCAAGTTCGGCAATACCCACAGTGGGTGAAAACTGCTTTGGGGCCAGGAGGGCTAAAGGGAGGGACGCTATTTGGTTTTTTGTTTATTACTTTTACACAGTAAAATAGTTTTAAAAAAAAAGGTTTTTATTTTTCCTATTCTGACACCCAAAAACTTTTTTTTTTTGCTGTGGCAAGTGTGTTGGGGCTTTTTTTTTTTGCGGGATGAGTTAAAGTTTTTTTTGGGGTCCCATTTGGGGTGCAAAATGACGAACGGGGTCACGGCGGCAGCAGCATGAGGTCAGGCGTGGCCAAGACCAGTGTGGGGACAGGGCAGCAGCCACAGACAGCATGAGGTACAAAGTGGCACACCAGTGTGGGGACCGCACAGCCACAGCAGCAGCAGAGGCAAAAAAGTGGCAAAAGACACGTGGGAGGACAGGGCAGCACCCACAGAGCACATGAGGTCAGACGTGGCAAATGACATTCTGGAGGTGGCAAAACGATTAGGCCACAGAGTGGAAAATACACAGTGTAGAGGCCCAACAGCACAGTACGAGGTCAGGCAGGGGCACAATAAAATTCCAGTGGGCAAAACAGTACAGGCCACATGGGGCAAATACACAGAGTGGGGGGAAGGGCAGGATCACGCAGCGCAGAGGCAGGCAGTGGCACAATACTTTCGGGGGTGGCAAAAACAGGAGGAAGCCACAGAGGGGCACAATGAAGAGAGCGGAGGTCACGCGGCAAAAGCATGGGGTCAGGCGGGGCCAATGCAAAAGGGGGGGGACGGATGGCAGCACCCACCACAGAGAGGTAAACAGGGCACAATGAAAAATTCTGGAGGGGAAAAAAGGGGAGTGGGCCACGAGTGGCAAAATGACAAGTTTTTGGGGGGCGGGGCAGGAGCAACAGAGAGGTCAAGAGGGCACGCACAGGTGGATTTCACGGCAACACAACGCAGCAGAAAGATGGGGTATAGGTGGCACAATGACAGAGTTTGAGGTGGGGCAATACCAGTCCCTGGTAAAGTTGGGGGTAGGCATGGAGAAACTGGCAGCAGATTGTGGCATCAGGGGGGGGCGGCCAGAATGGCTGGGGCAGGTAGTTAAACCCAGACGATGCCAAAGTCTTTGGGTGGGAAACCGGGCCGACCACCCTTTCATCTTGACAAAGGTAGTTTTTTCCACATTCCGTGAAAGGGGTTTCCCTTGGGTAACAGGCCCCCGCCGCCGAAACCCGCTCTTTGCCACACTCTGGCCGGGGCAGGACAGCTTCCCCCGCAAATTGGGTTTTGGGGCCCACCCAGTTTGGCTGCCCATTTCCCAGCGGATCTTCTAACTAAAGGGGCAGAGGCTGTCCAATGGCCCCAAAACCTGTTTTCAGGACGCTCCGGGCCGCGCTGCTGCTGCGGGCGACTCCCACCCCCCCTAGCCGGTGAAGGAAGCGCTCTCAGTGACTCCAGATTTAGGTTTAGATGGAGCTGGTACTGCTCCTACCTCCCCACCTTCCCCAGCAGCCGCCAGTAGTACGGAGCGCTGAGAACCCCCCGGTCAGCCCTTCAGAGGAGGGACGATCCCGCCCATAGCAGGGGCCCAAACTGATTAGGGAGGATTTCCCTTATATTTGATTTTCCCCCTCCAATACGGGAAAAAGGCCCCCATTTTGGACCGGTATGAGGGGTCCAATAGGGGGGAAGCCAAATCATCCCTCTGGATGGACATCCTGTCACTAGCCGGGCAAATAAGAGCTGTGGGCCATCTGCACAAGTGACTCCGGGGGCCCCCTCCTCCATTTCCACGTATTTTGCCACTGTGCTTGGGGGTACTGCTTGTCTTCCCTATCCCCACCCACACCCTCCAGGCCCTTTTCCCCCCTCCTTGTCCCCGGGTAAAAAATTCCAAATCTTTTCACCAGACAATGCTTCGCCCAAATTCCCCCCCCCTCCTCCTCCTTTTTCAGTCCCCCCCCGGGATCAGTGGCCACGTATTTTTAGTCGACGTCCCAGTCCCCCTGCCCAACGATTTTAGCATCTGTTCCAGGACAAAGAGTGGAATATTTAATTTCATCCCGTAGCCCCGGCGACTGACAAAAAACGTTGCCTCCTAAAATGGCCTCAACAAAGGGAGGTGCACGATGAGGCCCATTGGCTGACATCAAATTTTAAACAGGTGAGTACTTCGTCTCCCGGGGACACAAAAAATCTTAAAGGGCCTTCTCTGTTCATACAGTCGGTCCAAATGCACGGAAATTTTCCAGCGGTGGAAACACGTAAATCAAGGGAGGGGGGGGCCGTTGGGGTTTTCCCGGGCTTTGTACAATGGAAATAGAGTGCATCACATTTTTTCCTGCCTTTTTCAAATGTTCTGAAGATGGGTGGAAACTCAGGAACTTTTCCCCAACCAGATGAAACGTGCGCCAGGGGCGCGGCCCACCCCTCCTTGAAGCCAACCATGTTCCTCCCTTTGTCCTTCACCAGGTTTCCCGATTTTGCAGTTGGGCGGGAAAGCCACACACGATTTCTTGCTGCATGACCGGAGCATTCCTCCCGTTGCTTTCGTTCCCCGAGGAAGCTAGGTGTAAAAGCGTGACACCGCGGGCCCTACACATGGGTTTTAAAAGGGGCGTACTTGGGGGGCTGAGGGTGGTGGTGGTGGAGGAGGAGGGGCACATTGGCGATTGCAGCTTTTGAAAACGGGGAGGAGAAAGCGGCGTTCCTGTCCAAAAGTTGTTGGTGGCCTGGGCAAACACATTCACCCAGGGGGCCGTAAAGGACATGACGGCCCTGACCGTATTTACGCCCAGACGTCCGCGCTGCCGTGCACCTTGGAAAAAAACCCGATAATTTTTTAAAGGACGGGCCCCCTTCTTTTCACAATTTTTTATGAAGTGGGTACGCCTTTTTTGGAAAAGAAATTGTTTGGGAACCCTTCCATCTGGGCTGGGGACAAGCCATTATTTTTCTTGAATGGGCGAGTCCCCCCATTTGGAAAGGGAGGGGACGCAAGCCCAACTTGGACAGGAGCCGGTCAGTGCTCCTTTAATTGGGGTTGGACGCATACTGTTTCTCTTTGCAATGCCTGGAACCTGCTGGTGCCTGATGGAGGAGCAGGAGCATCGGACCGGAATGATGTCAAAGAAAACATTTCCCTTTTCTGCAGGGGTGGTGGATCCTTGCGGGGCTGCAATGACATGCGTTCACTGGGCGCTGCTGCTGTGTTGCTGCAGCGGCAGGTGGACCCCACATCTGGACCACTCCCGGGCCCCCGGATGGTGACCTGCATGTTGTGACGCGGGGGGTGCCAAGTTGCTCCCTGGGCCACCTCATTTCGCCCACAATTCTACATACCCCCCTATTCGGGTCCTCCCGGGGTCTTTTTGCAAAGAACTGCCACACCGCCCGGGATCGGATTTTTACCACAAAGCTCCCCACTGAGTGACTACTGGGCCCCCTTCCCCCGCTGACCCCTGGCCCCTATTTTCTTGGGGCTGCGAAGCGGGTTTTTTTTCCCCGTGGCCGCTTGGTCCCGACCCCACACTGCCTACCTGCTACTCCAACTACCACCCCCTTTCGGGTGCGCTGCGCCTGACGCCAAGCTGAGCCCTTTTCTCCTGCGATGATGAACCCTTGGGTCAGGCCCCAATCGGTCGGGTACACAATCTATTTGTGTTTTCATCGTCCCTGCTGTCCTCACACCGGGCTTTTGGTAGCCAGGCGACCCCTCACAACATGCCTCCCATGCCACTCTCCACATCTATGCTTTGCCGCCCTAAGCAAGAAGCAGGGGGTAATTTGGGCCCCCTTTTCTTCGCTGCCCAAATCGCTGAGCCCTCCTCAAAATTTTTAACCCCGCTTATGGCGCTGAGCCAGACCACTAGTAATTCTGGTGAGGGAACCGGTGGGACAGAGGGGGTGAGACAGGTAGGGCCGCTGACCCCTCCGATCCTGCCAAATAAGGGTTTGTTTTGAGGGGTTTCCCACCCACTTTGGCTGGGGTTGTCGATTTATCTGGGGGGAAAGGGGTGACCTATCAACCAATCAAAACCCTTGGTTGCGAACAACACACGGCCGCTAATGAAGCGGGAGTTTGGCCCCACCCAGTGACCCCTGCTGCGATTCCCCTTTCTTGCGTACCTGGGCCTGTTCAGGAATTTTTGTGCCCTTTCCACTCCAGGTGCAGAGCATGCCACCTCTCGTCGACATCGTTTGTTCAAAATTACAGACACTTTTGATGATGATATCTGTAATATAAATAAACAACCCCTGTTTTTGATCCAAATGAACCCATAACAAGCTTGGGGGAACCCTTGAATAAAAAAATTGCGCTCCACAAATGGCCCGGAAAATTTACTTTATGTGTCGTTTAAAAACACTGTGTGTTTTCTAAATTTAAAAACACAAACAGGTTAATTTTAAACCCCGGGAAAAATTAGGGACAGGAAAAATGTATATATTTTGGCTTGAAAAAAAGACGGTTTTTTTTTGTCGCACACCAGCAAACAACGCTTAATTAACCCCTGGATGTAAATTGCGCCAAAAATTTAGCCCACAAAATTTGTTTGTAGCGTGTTACAATTTTCGTGTTTTTGTACGCCACAAACAAAGGGTACAGTTGTAATTTAAACCTTTGCTTGGTTTTGGCTAAGGAAAAATGTATATTTTTGACATTGAAAAAGACGGTTTTTTTTTGTCAGCACACCAGGCAAAACAAGCTTAATTAACCCCTGGATTAAAATTTCGCCAAAGAATTTACTCACAAATAGTACTTTGTAGCGGTTTTCAAAAATTGGTTTTTTGACGCCACACAAAAGAGAAAGTTGTAATCAACCTTTCTTGTGATTTGGAAAGGAAAAATGTATATATTTTGGGATTGAAAAATACGGTTTTTTTTTATCAGCACACCACCAAAACAACGCTTAATTAACCCCTGGATGTAAATTTGGGCCCAAGAATTGAGCGCACAAACTAGTGCTTTTTTACGTGTTACAATTGCGTGTTTTTAAACCCCCCAACAAGGATACAGTTTAATTAAACCCTTTTCTTGTGTTTAGGACAGGAAAAAATGTAATATTTTTTGGGGTTGAAAAAGACGTTTATTTTTGTCAGCACACCCCAAAACAACGTTAATTAACCCCTATGTAAATTGCGCCCAAAAAATTGAGCCGCCAAACAGTAGCTTTTTAGCGTTTTACAAAGCATGTTTTTTTGCCACACAACAAGAGATACAGTTGTAATTAACCTTTGCTTGGAATTAGGCTACAGGGAAAAAAGTTAAAAATTTTTGGGTTTTGGGAAAAAAAACTTCTTGGGGCAGCACCACAAAAAAGCATAAATTTAACCCCTGATGTAATTGCGCAAAGAATTTGGGAGCAAAAAAAGAAAGTGGATTTTATTTTAAAAAAGTGTTTTTTTAAAAGAAAAACGGAACTGGGTTTGACCCCTTTTGGGTATTGAATGTATTGAGCTGCAGTGGGGCCACACTGGATTTCAGATCCAATACCCCAAAAAATTAGAAAAAACATTAAAAACAGTCCCCTGAGACAAGCTAGAACCCCACCCCGAAATCGCTATAAAAAAAAAATCAATTCTTCATAAGAGCAATCACCGCGGGGCACCTCCGATGGACCCGTGAAGGGGTAAGTCCCGGGGTCGCGCCCGGGCTTATATAGTGCGGTTTAAGTCCAAAACCCCCCGGGCTCGATGGCTTCACCTCTGACATGCATCAGGGTATGCCCTTCTTTTTTTCCCAAGTGCTTTTCCCCCGTACCCATTTGGTCCAGCCATTTTTCAATCAAAAACAACTTCTTTTTTTTTCCCGAAGTACCCCAAAAATTCCTTGTTTTGAACCGAAGTTTTCCTAAATTTAAACGAAATTTCCCCTTCGTTGAATCAATTTGCCCCCTCTCTAAATAAACCTTTGAAGGGGTATTCCAAATTTCAAAGGTAAATAAACGTCTTACCAAAACATAGTGTTGGATTTGCTTTATTTTAGACCTGAGCATTTTACCCTGTTCTTTTTTCTGGGTTTTCCCTTTTTAAAAAACATTGTGGAAATACTTTGGGACATTTCAAACAAAGTACTGTAAAAAAAGAATTATTGTTGTATTTTTGTAGAAAGCAAAAAAAAAAGGGGGGGGGACACTCAAACTAAATGGTGTTTACATAATATTTTAAAAGATCAAAACAATAACCTCCATTAAAAGGGATGGAGAGCTACTGCTACTTTTACAGTATGCAGCCCCAATGGAAACCAGTTTTTTTGAAAAACGTTCCTGACCTTTTTTGCACCTTCCAATATACCAATTCCATGCGTGAATGAAGAGTTTTCTGAGGTAACTCATCAAAACCAACCCATGAAGCAATGCATGCAAAACATTGTTAAAAAAACACAATAAACTACACAGGTGGTGACCAGCGGCAGCCTGCTACGCTACTATAGTGGTAGTCATATCATTTTACAGTATTTAAATTGCTATAAAGTTGCCAATAGTTGACTAAAAAACCTCTTTCACTTGGACATATTTTGGTCAGCATTTTGAGATAATATTTTATTATTATTATTATTTATTTTAGAGCGCCATTAATTCCAGGGCGCTGTACATTTAAGGGGAATACATACATAACAAATATTGAACAAATACAATGGTGACAAAAATGACTAGTAACTGAAACAGAGAGGAAAGAGGACCCTGCCCGCGAGGGCTTACAATCTACAAGGAAGAAGGGGAGAGACAGAAGGTGTGGGGCAGACATGCTTGCGGGCCGGTGTAGTGGTGGTGGGGTTAATGTGGGTTGAAGGCTATCCTGAAGAGATGGGTTTTCAGGTTGCTTTTGAAACTGGTGAAAGTTGGGAGAGTCTGATGTTTTGGGTTAAGGAGTTCCAGAGTGTGGGTGAAGCACGGGAGAAGTCTTGGAGACGGTTATGTGAGGAGCTGATGAGAGGGGAGCAGAGGAGAAGGTCCTGTGAGGAACGGAGATTGCATGAGGGGAGGTATCTGGAAATTAGGGCAGAGATGTATGGAGGGGAGAGGTTATGGAGAGCCTTGTAGGTCAGGGTTAGTATTTGAACTGAATCGTTGGGCAATGGGCAGCCAGTGAGGGATTGGCAGAGGGGAGAGGCAGAGGAGTAGCGAGGAGAGAGGTGAATCAGACGGGCAGCAGAGTTTAGGATGGATTGGAGGGGAGCGAGGGTGCTAACTGGGAGGCCACAGTGAAGGATGTTGCAGTAGTCAAGGCGGGAGATGACGAGGGCATGGACTAGCGTTTTAGTAGTGTCAGAGTTGAGGAATGGGCGGATGCGTGAAATATTTTAAGGTGGAGGCGGCAGCAGAGGTGAGGGCTTGGATATATGGTTTGAAAAGTCAAAGGTTATCCCAAGGCAGCGGACTTGTGGAGCTGGTGAGAGGGTGTGGCCATTAACAGTGATAGAGAGAATCAGGTGGAGGGGTAGAGAGGACGGTGGAAAGATGATGAATTCTGTTTTATCTACATTTAGTTTTAAGCGACGGGAGGAGAAAAAGGAGGAAATGGATGATAGGCATTTTGGGATCCGGGAGAGAAGGGAGTTATATGTTCAGACCGGAGATATAAAGCTGGGTGTCGTCCGCGTACAGGTGGTAGTTAAAGCCATGCGAGGCTTATGACCTGACCCAGACCAAGAGTGTAGATAGAGAAGAGGAGTGGGCCCAGGACAGACCCTGAGGGACACCACAGAGAGCGGGTGGGAGGAGGAGGTGGTGCAGGAGTGAGAGACACTGAATGTCCGTTCAGAGAGGTATGAAGAGATCCAGGAGAGGGCCCGGTCCGTGATGCCGAGGGAGGAGAGGATTTGTAGCAGGATGGAGTGGTCGACCGTGTCAAAGGCAGAGGACAGGTCTAGGAGGAGAAGGACGGAGTAGTGGCGTGAGGCTTTAGCAGTTACTAGGTCTTTGGTGACCTTGGTTAGGGCAGTTTCAATGGAGTGGTTGGGTCGGAAGCCTGATTGGAGTGGGTCAAGGAGAGAGTTGGAGGAGAGGTGGGAGGACAGCTGAAGATAGACGTGCTGCTCGAGGAGTTTGGATGCAAAAGGGAGCAGTGAGATGGGGCGATAGTTGGACAGTGAGGAGGGGTCGAGAGATGGTTTCTTAAGGAAAGGTGTGATGGTAGCGTGTTTAAAGAGAGGAAGGGAGATGCCAGAGAATAATGATAGATTGAAAAGATGGGTGAGGGCTGGGAAAATAACAGTGCTGAGGTCTGGGATGAGGTAGGATGGCAGTGGGTCAAGGTTACAGGTAGTGAGGTTGGATTTGGACACTAGAGAGGAGAGGTTATCATGACTAACAGTGTGAAAGAAGGTTATGGAAGTGTTAACAAGGGAATGTGTCAGGGTGAGGGTGGGTGATGGCGATGGTAGGGGTATAGAGGTGGGTAGTGGGACTGAGCGGTGAAGCTTTCTCGATGAGTTGATCTTATTTAAGAGCTGAGTTGCAAAATCGTCCGCTGATGGGAGGATGGGGAGGGAGGTGCTGGGGGGCGACGCAGAGAGTTGAAGGTGTAGAATAAATGTCTGGGGTGTGAGACAAGGAGGCTATGAGAGTGGTGAAGTAATCCTGTTTGGCGGTAGTGAGTGCAGACTTAAATGCGTGTAGCGATTGTTTGTAAGAAGTGAAGTCGTCGGTGGAGCGGCTTTTCTTCCAGCGGCGTTCAGCAATTCTGGAAGCTCGCCTCAGTTGTTTGGTGGAGGCTGTGTGCCAGGGTTGTCTGTTGATGTTGCGGGTTCTGTTGTGTGTGAGAGGAGCGACTGAGTCAAGGGCGGTGATGATTGTGTTGTTGTAGAAAGCAGCGGCTGTGTCTGGGTTGTCAAGTGAGGATATGGTAGAAAGAGGTGTAAGAGAGTCAGAGAGAGTGCGAGGGTTGAGGTTTTGTAGGTTCCTGCGTGGGTGTACTAGATATGAGACAGGAGGAGCCGGTGGAGTGGAGATGGTGGAGAAGGTAATCAGGTTGTGGTCAGATATGGGGTGAGGGAAGTTTGAGATGTCAGATAGGGGGCAGAGGCGGGTGAAGATGAGGTCCAGTGTGTGTCCATCTCTGTGGGTGGATCCAGAGGTCCACTGTGAGAGGCCAAAGAGGAAAGTGAGAGGAGTTTGATGGCAGCAGGGAGGTGTGCATCGATTGGAATGTTAAAATCTCCCATGACAATAGTGGGGATGTCAGTGGAAAGAAAGTGGAGAAGCCAGGAAGAGAAGTGGTCGAGGAAGGCAGTGGCAGGGCCTGGGGGACGGTAGACCACAGCCACTTGCAGGTTGGAGGGGGAGTAGATGCGGACAGAGTGCACCTCAAAGGAGGGGAGGGTAAGGGAGGGTAGAGGAGGAATAGGAACAAAAGAGCTGGTGTCAGACAGGAGAAGGCCAACACCTCCTCCATGCTTGTTACCGGGGCGTGGAGTATGGGAAAGTTGGAGACCGCCAAAGGAGAGTGCGGCAGGGGAGACCGTGTCAGAGGGGGTCAGCCAGGTTTCTGTTAGACCAAGGAAAAGTAATTTGTGAGAGATGAATAGGTCGTGTATGTAGGAGAGTTTGTTACATACAGACCGTGGGTTCCAGAGAGCTCCAGGGAGAGAGAGAGGGTGAGCTGGGATCAAGGGAATGTGTTTAAGGTTGAAGGGGTTAACAGAGTTTGTAGGGGTGGATCGTTGGCAATGCTAGAGACAACAGTTGGAAATGTGCTGAGGAGGCCCTGGGTTAGGAGATATATCCCCAGCAGCCAGGATCAGCAGTGAGAGGGTGAGCAGGTGTGTGAGTAGGATAGACCGTATTTAGCTTGGGTCTGTTTGGTGCGGAGGGCGTTGATGGTGGGAATGAGGTTGGTGGCAGCAGTCAGATGAGAGGGAAGAATGCAGGGCGAGATATACAACTCATTGCCCAGCAAAGGGGTGTGGGGATAGGCAGATAGATTCAGGAAAATGGAGGTTGAGATAATGCAGGCAAGGAAAAGCATGGTGGGAGAAAGGTTATCAGGCTAATAGCTGTAAAGAATAAGAGGAGGTGTTACCTTGCCATCCTTGTTCAGTTCTTGTTTAAGTCTGGTTTTAAGTCTGCCACTTAGAACATGGCACTTTGAAAAATGGGCACTGCGACCAAGTCACAAGCGACCCCTTGGCATGGATTTATACAGACTGAAGTTCAGATCAGACAATCAGAGGTGAACAGGAGATGGGAGGGGTCGACTCAGTTAATTAGCAAAGTGGGGGAAAGTAGGAAGTCAGATAACAAGGTGAGCAGTGCTGGCTCTAAACAAACCTCTATGTTATAATTTGTGGTGAACACAAATTATAACATAGAGAAGATGCACATCAAAGGAACACACAGGAGTTGCTAGATGGGGGTTGTAGTTCACAAGATGGATACATACACAGTACAGTATTGGGAACACACAGGAGTTGCTAGATGGGGGTTGTAGTTCACAAGATGGATACATACACAGTACAGTATTGGGAACACACAGGAGTTGCTAGATGGGGGTTGTAGTTCACAAGATGGATACATACACAGTACAGTATTGGGAACACACAGGAGTTGCTAGATGGGGGTTGTAGTTCACAAGATGGATACATACACAGTACAGTATTGGGAACACACAGGAGTTGCTAGATGGGGGTTGTAGTTCACAAGATGGATACATACACAGTACAGTATTGGCAACACACAGGAGTTGCTAGATGGGGGTTGTAGTTCACAAGATGGATACATACACAGTACAGTATTGGGAACACACAG
The DNA here is from genome assembly GCA_025379985.1 of Phyllomedusa bahiana. NCBI lineage: Eukaryota > Metazoa > Chordata > Amphibia > Anura > Hylidae > Phyllomedusa > Phyllomedusa bahiana. Next base: position 12,199 of record JAODAL010038561.1, read on the forward strand.
GAGTTGCTAGATGGGGGTTGTAGTTCACAGAGATTTTTATGTCACACTCATTTATTCCTTTTCCACCTTTCAAGAGACATCACAGTTTTTTACTTTTTTTTTGTCTACATAGCCATGAATTGCCTGTCCTTTGTTATGGCAGCATTTAGCGACCCAAATATTCAACTTGAGAACAAAAAAAAAAATTCTGTGGCTTGGAACATGAAAGAAACTTAATTGCACCATTTGGTGGTAAGTGTTTGTTTTTATGAAATGCATTGTGCGGTATAAATGACATATTATCTTCATTTTGCAGGTCAGTACAATTGTGGTGATACCAAATTTTTTTTTTTCTTTGCCTTAAAAAATAAAAACTTTTTTGTTTTTTAAATTTGCTTTGCAGTTCCATTTTCTGAGACAAATAACATTTTTATTTTTGCATTTACTGACCTGAGTAAGGGCTGATTTTTTGCCTGTTAAAGTATCGTTTTTATTGGTACATTTTGGCATACATGTGATTTTTTAATTACTTTTAATTTAAACTTTTTGGGAATGAAGGCCTTTATTAGGCCCCGACTGTCATAACAATCAGTTGGTACCTCGCAATCACCTAATGGGGGGCCAATCAGGTGCTCCAACAGATTTCAGTGCATAAAACATATTTTTAACATGTTTTATTCAAACATTTTTCAAAGATAAAACAAAAATCTACACCTTAGATTCAGATTCAGAGGCTATATAAAAGAAATACAGTGCTTGCAGTGTTTAATAAAGCAGTGTACTTAAATCCAGTGTAGATACAAAAATCCATAAATAAAATCAGGAGCCAAACTTTTAATTTGAGTAAGAGAACGTAACCATGAGCAACCACCATCAACTCAGTGCCATCTGTTAATCAGTTAGATGCTGTGGTCACATTAAGTGCAGCATCTAATTAGTTAAATGGCCAGGATTGGAGATATCTTTAATCCTATCCACTAGGGACAGGTATCACCTGGAACTAAAGGGTTATTCTCACCACAATGATTAGCTCTAAATATGTAGGCAAAGTTAAATGAAGAATATTACTAAATACATTGCTGTTCTGATTTTGCTTCCTTTCAGAGGTAGGGAAGTTCTTATCACCTGCTTGTGTACACAAGCTTCCCTACGTATCCAACCATCTGTCTTTGCTCTCATTGCTCCAGCAGCCCTGGCCAGATGGTCGGGATCGAGAAGTTACTCACTGTTGTGTGTTATCAGTAGTAGAGGAGCTTGTTTACCTATATTACTGACAAACTTTAACCCTTCAGATTCTGTATCCTTCTATCCTATTGTTTAAACCCTTCCATTAGTAATATCCTTCTAAAAGACTCGGCTAGGAATAGCATGTTGAGAACATCCCTTTGCTGACACCCACCAGGTATGAAATGGGCTCAGCAAGTAAGCCTACTCCCTATACCCTAACAACATTATGACATGACATAAATGTAGCTCAACTGTCGGTATGCAAAGAAAAGAAAAGAGGAAAAATATTGTACAAATATTTGTACCTTTGCAATGTTTTTGAACCATTCTTAGTTTTGGCTTACAAAAACGAATGCAACACACCAACCAGAATACTACCAAGTGAAACTGGTAGTGAAAAAAAGCTACAAGCAATCTGCCCTCGCAATGCCCTGCTGCATTTCTAGATTTCTTTTGCAGAAAATATAGAGTAATTGGTATTAAATCCATCCTTTAGTGATACCTACTTCCTGGCTTTAAATCTGATCAGTTTAGTAAAGTTTGGTGGCCACAAATTATAGCATATTGTGATTATTTTCCAATCCTAAACTGGACAGTGGGAATTTAAATTCATTTTTACACTTGCAATAAGCCCAATAAATCTTTCTTCATTAGTTTTTAACATTCTGCTTTCATTTGAATTTCTTTTATTTTAACTCGCTGACCTTTTCTACTTCTCTGTGCAATGACAGTTCAACTTTTTCATTTTTCAACATGTAAATCATGTTTTAACACACTTACAAATCTAAAATCTCTTTCATGCTGTCACACTTCACCAAGTAGAGAAAGGTGCTCAAAAGAGTTTTATTTGAACAATATGGTCCTTAGGTTCATTTTCTTCCAGCGATATTACTGCTTCTCAGGCAGATGAATAAGGCTGCAGACAAGATAATAGACGACAACTGCAGAGAAGATTTCCAAAGTAATGAATAACATTTTATCTGTGAATTATGCACACAATATGCTAATTTGTAAATCCCTGCCCTAGACTCACCAGTGAAGATTAGCTGATTTGTTAAATATAAATATATTCACCATAAGGATGTTGATACATAAAGCCCTCTTCATTGAGTATTAATGTTTAAATAATCTCTAGCACTTACATTTCCCATTTATACCACAAGTAGAAATTGGCTTTCAACTCCATAAAATGCCACTATTCATCAGCAAACAAATTTAGAACAGACAAATATTTGGCACTGGCATAAGCAGAAGGGATGTTGTCCATTAATCTCAGAAGAAATGGCTGGCGATTTTATCACATTTTCTTTAAAAATCTATACAGATTTAAGGTTAAGTTTGGAATTTAATTGAAGTAACCTTTTGTCCAATCTTACTTTAATGAAGTGAAATGCAGTTAAACTCCACAGGGGCCATTAATCTGAAACACTCCATTAAAACAACTGGGGAAAGATTTTTTAATAAACAGTGTGAACTCATGCCCATGTGGTAATGTAATTGAGAGGGAGCTTGTGTCTCGGCTAGACTGTTTATTAAATCTCCATCACACGCACGTTAAGCTTAAAACCACTCTTTGCAGACATGGACTGCCATGTAATTTATAGTACTTGTGCCGTCCAACCTTAGAAAAAATCCATGTTTAATAACTAAAAAAATCTTTTTGACCGGGCAATAAAATAACTAAGCAATTACTTTCAATAATTTATATACTATAATATACTGACTAAAGTCTTAGCCTAATATGTGGAAAATAAGTACTGTAATAAAACTGTGAATGTGCTAAAAGGACTAAAGGTTTTATCAATTTTTTAGCACAGAGTGACTGTAGGGCACCATAAATAAAATCTACATTAATAGAAGTTTAAAAGAAAGTTCATAATTCTTACAAGGGAATAAAAAACATTTTTTTTACAGAAATTGACTATAAACTAATATTTTATTGTGTAGAAAGGATTCTAATTTTTATGAGCAAGAAACAAAACAAACAAACAAAAAATAAAACATCTGAAAGGCAAACTGGACACATTTCAGAATTTACTAGGATGAAAGTTAACTGTTTCATGTGATTTCTCACTTTTATAAAAAGAAAGATTCTCTGAAATATTGCACAATTCTGTTTTGTAGATGCTTTGTTAACTCAAACATGGCAGCTCACATGTAGTTCTGAATGTTTTGATTAGTTTTTGATAGGGATTTTTTATTTTAAGAAAAGTAGAGAGAACAAAAAAGATTATATCGTACATACAGATTTTCTTGGTGTATTGAATAATGTATCATAATGTTATATATAACCAAGACTGTAAGTGACATAGAGGCAGCCCATACAACTGCAATGTGACTCTAGGACAGAGGGGAACCAGACAACATTATTGTTTCTCAAAAAAATGGGTAGTGAAAGCCCTAACAGCAAATACATAACTAGCATTCATGGAGCCCCACAGCAAACTGAGATAGCCCGCAACACCTAATGTCGAGAAATTTCTAGGGTAAGTAGCATTAATTAAACAGATAAAATAACCAAATATTAGAGAGCCCACATAGCAGTCTGAAAGCCACCAACTTGTTATTCTGTATAAAAAGTTAGAATGTTTTTGCACCTAAGTGTCATTGAACCCCAGAGCAGCTGTTGTCTCTGCTCTTGCCATAGTTGCACCTACAGTATATCTAATGGGGATATGGTGCTCACAGGTGCTATAATGATAGCAGACAACGCGCAGCAAGGTAAAAACAGTACCAGAGTAATAAAAATTGAATAAGGCCACCAGGGCTTCCAATTTGTGGTGGTACGGAGTAAGTCAATATCACGAAGAAGTCAAAGGTAATCAAATTTTATTGTTGCTTATTTCTTTATGCTGCTGTTAGTGGTGGGATATTATTTAATATCCTGATATTAGTGCCCATTTAAAATAAAAAAGTTCTACTCACCTCTCCCCTCGCCTCCGCTGCAGCGCTGCATCGGTTTCACTCGTCGTCATTCTTGTCATCTTTCTTCTTCTGAACGCCCATGTTACTACTGCAGCCAATGGTCACATACCTGATGTCACTGAGTGGAAGTGTGTCCTCTCTTCCTACCATCTAACTAGACTTTTGAGAACAGAATAAAACTTAAAACCAACTGAACCATCTTCAAATAGATAGTGAATGAGTTGAGGATAAAAAAACTAGTTTTCCAGGAATATTGGTTTTAACAAAAATACGCCTTTCTGATGGCAGTGTCCATTTAAATTAATTAATAATGTATATAGAGCCAAGTAGTCCAGCAAAATTCATAGTCCTTTGCTGCTATGTAGGCTTAAAAGTAGTTTTGAGTGCTGTAATGGTGACTACAAAACCACACAAGACCCTACCCAAATGCAATAACGGGGCATAGGGAATGCCCACAATGGAACAATAATAGACTGCTCGGTTGTACAAATAACTAAAGGAAGTCAAAACCACTAAGATGTATAAAGCCTGAGACTACATAAAATATAACTTTTATTATCAGACCAATAAAAGACGAACAATACTACTGGCTATAAATACCTCTTGTAATGGTGAGGAGAAAAAGTAGTGCATGATAAGAGGTGTCCTCATGGGATAAAACTTATAATAAGGATTGTTTGCTAATGGTAGCCTGCTTATAAAGAAGCTACATTTTTACACTTGCTGATATAATGGAGTCTTAAGAGCTTAATTTATGCAATTTTCACAAAATCACTGGAAAAGGTGTAACAACTAGAGCAAGCAAAGATTAAAAAATGTATGGAATTGTTCAATATTTAGAAACAATAGGGAATCAAATAAAAAAATCCATTTAGTTTTTATGAAGGCCTGAATTCATTAAAGACTTCAATAACAATCAGCAAGTAAGGTTGGTTACAATTGCTTTGAAGAGTAGTTGAAATTTCCGTTTTATAGGATGAGATCTTATAATGGGCCAATTGATTAAATTGTTGGCACACATTTTTAGACAGCTCGAGATCCAGACCAGGTGTGGAACTACCGGGATAGCAGACGTAGCAGCTGCTTCGGGGGCCACGTCCTTGGGGGACCCGGGCCGGGCTCCCTAAGAATGCGACCCCTGTATCAGCTGCTACTAGATCTGCTACCTCAGAAGTTCCATCCCTGGGCCCAGCCGGCAATGAACGTAACTACAGTTCACTGCTGTCAGGCCCAGTGTTCAGGGGCAGAACTGCGGGTCCTGCCGCATCCGTCCTCAGAATGCCTGGGACCTCTGTCCCAACTGTTCAGAGACATGACTGCCTAGTCTTAGCAGAGAGGATTTATTTAAATCAAAAAATACATTAAACAGTGATCAATGTGATAAAATGTGCCTCTCATATTGGTCTGTATGCACATTTTATCACATTGATGAGTTTGGAGGTTACTTTTTGCAGTAATTTTGCAGAACTTTAATGTTACATTAGTGTTATGCATACCTTTATTTTTTTCCTTTGAGTTGATCTTTCATTTACTGTATCTATGATTATTTTTATACAGTTCCATATGAGGTTGTATCCACATTGCTACTATTTCTTGTTTTGTCATTACATGGCTTTTTTATTTATTTTTTTATTTAAATAAATTGTTCATTTTTTAATGGGTTTGTTCTGTCAGGTTCTTATGTATTAGCATTATTGGTAATGTTTGGGAATGTTGGTCTAGTTATAGTGGATTTTCTTGGTAGCAGTATGATGGTGATATCTATGATGAGGTAATCACTCCTTGTGTTATCTAATAACTGCATGACTTATTAAGAGGTCCCAGTAACTGTTCGTAGTCAGGGAGGCAGGAGGCAATCCCCATCCAAAAGTTTGCTATGGGGCCCAGGCTTACGCCCCTGATCCCGACTATTTTCTGACTATGTCACTGAGTTGATACTGTTTGTCACTGTTTGTTCTGCTACAAAATGCATTATCCTCCTAAAAAATTATTTTACCCTCAAACCTACTTTCTATCAATGGAATAAGAAAGTGTGTCATATACGTGGTAAATGAGTGGGATAATGGGATAGTGTTTTTCAGATGTTATCTTTTGACGTTTCACTAGAAAGACACTAAATGAAAGTTTTAGCATCATCTATTTGGTCAACTGTAACTTTACTTTCTTCTGTTTCTTTTGTATTTTTATTGGTTTTCCATTTTATTTTTCTATATGACAATCCTATTTTATTCAACTATTGTTTTACATTTCTTTCATAAATATTGACTTCTGTTTCCACCGATTCCTTATCAATTGTTTTGTATTTTTTTCTCTAATTTTTATTTCCTGACATTTCCAGACATTTAGGGCCTTATGTATGAAAACTGTCTAGCAGTAAGACTGTCTTTGTTGCCCATAGCAACCAATCAGATCTCACCTTTTATTTTTCCAGAGCAATGTATAAAAGGAAAGCTGAACTCTGATTGGTTTCCATGGGCAATAAAGACAGTCTTACTGCTAGACAGTAGTCATACAAAAGGCCCTTAGACAGAGGCGTAACTTGAAGCTTCTGGGCCCCGGTGCAAATAGTGAAATGGTGCCCCTCAGTTACCATGTACCATTTACAATGCTGTGGCAGAAGGGCTTTATGGGCCCCCTCAGGCTGCAGGGCCTGGTAGCGACTGCTAACGCTGTACCCCCTGTAGCTACGCCCCTGCCCTTAGATTGTCCTGCATTTTCCCTTTTCCTTTAAATTGCTGAGTAATTTGCATTGTTAGACTTCTGCTGTTTCTTAAGAAATGAAAATTATAAATTAATATTATACATTTTAAAGTTAGTGCATTCAATAACTTTTTCTTGGAATTGACCTGAAAAATATATGCCATTGATTTTAAATAATATACTTTATTTTTATTAGGCATGTTTCATAAAGCCAGAATGTGCAGCTATGAAACAAGCACGGTTTTATTTCATATCTGAGATTTGTGTATTTCTTGTAAGGTAAAAAAAAAATTAACACCGTTTAAGTGTGCTGATTACCTAAGTGTTTGTTTAATGTGTTACCTGACATAACTCATTTCTTGTGGTTACAAATTGTTAGCTTAGCTGAACTGTTCCAAAGCTCAAAATGGTTTACACATTATTTTTAATTTCAACTATATTAGTTTCGACAATTTTCTTTTCAGCAGAAAATTGTCGCAAAAGAAACTTCATCTATAGATAACAAAGGCATCCTGTGCACACATTTGCGTGGTTTAATGTTTTTCTATACAGCATGCTATTTTAAATGTTGTATCATTTCTGAAAACTGGCTATAAAAGTTAATGGAGCTTTAAGACACAAATTAATAATACAGATGCATATCTTACATTAGCATGACATTCATATTGCAGATTGCCATATGTATCCTAAATGTAGGAGAAATTAAAGATGAAAATGGAGGAAAAAAATGCAAATGAAAAGTACTAAAACTGCAAAAAAAACACGTAATCATAACTATAATAACAAGAATGCTACAGTATGCGCAGATAAATATTTTTGTGTGTGTCTGTTCCAGTGGGCTCCATATTTATTCCAGTACAAACATTAACGGTATGTTCACACAACTGACTTGGATGCTTCAAATACTCATCTGAAAACTGACACATATTTTGCAGTTTTCAGATGAGTTTTTGACAAGGATTTGATGAAGTTTTTGAGATGTGCAGTTTTCGGGGCATTTTTTTATATGTTTTTTTACACAGTTTTCAATGTGGCTTTTATTCTGCCATTCAAATTTTGTACCAGGGCAGTTTTTAACCACAGATCCACATTCAAACCATGTCAAAAAACATGCCGCACTTTGCATGAGGCATTTTATATGCTGTTCTGAAGCTTCTTCATTGTTTCCAAGGGGCATTTAACTCACCAAAAACGGCATGAAAATTGACGTCACTTATTTTTCGGCGCTGGAAACAGCACTGAAATTAAGCAAGTAAAAAATTGCATCGTATGAAAGACGACACAGTTTTGCATAGTAAATGAACTGGAGGAGTTTTATAGTTGTTTTTGATGCTGCTTTGTGGAAGGAATCCAAAGATGCAAAACAGCACTGAAAACAGCATCCAGATCAGTCATGTGAACATACCCTAAAGGTGGAATAGTAAATAATTCCAACCAAAATTTTTATGTGAAAATGAAGGATAAAAAATTTGACCATTTTTAAAATTTTCTAGTGGAAAATGCATTAAAATCAACAAAATGCAGTGGGATAAAGGCATCATCGCTTATGTGTTTCAAACATAGAAAGTGTTTGCAGTCATAGTGAAGTCATGGCTATACCTATGTTTAAAATGTGTAAGCGGTAAAGCTTCTGTCCCACTGCATGTCGTGATGTGTCGATTGTAATGCGTTTTCTGCAATAAAATAGAATTCTTTCTTATTCTATGGGATTACTGGACTCCAACCTTGTTTTGCTATTGTATGGTTGTGTCAGCATAATGACAGTTCAATTGATGGTTATTCAACCATCAACCTTTTGTCTAATATGTATCGCCTCCTTTAGAAGAAAAGAGAAGAGAACATTCATTACTCCTCCATATACATGCATGCTCAGTATGCATGCATGTGTTCTGATTGGGGGAAAGAGAAAGCTGCTGCCTGGCTTCTATGCAGACAAATTATCTTATCTGAAATAAAGATCATTGGGCATTTTGAAATCTGACAGCCTAAGCCTAGAAAAAAGTTTAATGTCTAATGTGAAACTTTTACATGAAGGACATATGCTATTATAATTTTCAAGAAACACTGGAAATTCCATTCAGCTGCAGAAAATGTTAAAACTGTCTGTTCTCTAGCCTGCTATGTGACCATGTCTGTTTCTGTCCACACGGCGACTCAGCAGATCCCACAAATTTTCTAGGGGATTCAAGTCTGGAGAAAGTGCAGGCCATTCCATTTGAGGTCCCCCAGTCTCCAACATCCATTCCCTAATGATGCAACCTTGATAAGCTGGAGCATTGTCGACAATGAAGATGAATTTAGCTCTGTGTTCTTCAAGCAGAGGCGCAATGACTGGATTATTGATGTTATTCAAGTAGTAGAGGCTTGTCACTCTGCCACTGACAAAGTGTAAGGCAGTTCTTTTTTGACTAGACACACCTGCCCACACTGTAAAACCACAACAAAAGGCTTGTCTGGTGACAACAGTGACTGATGCATAGTGTCTTAAGCATCACTGGAGGCCATCGTTTCTGTTAAAAGTGAATTGACTTTCATCACTGAACAGCACTGAGGACTACTGGTCTCTCATCCAGCGTAGATGCTCTCTGGCCATGCAAGACGATGATGCCTGCACCTGGTGTTTGGTCACGTGTGGTCCGGTCGTCTAGCATGCAGATCACACTGATATAAACTGTTATGAAGGGTCTGACTTCAAAATTGGGTAACTCTCACCTCCCTTAAATGTGTCTGGAGTTGTGTGGCATTCATCGTCCAGCTCCACAGGGCATTGTTTACAATGAAGCGGTCATCAGTGTGTGATGTAGCCAAAGGACATCCACATCTTTGCCTTTTTGTGACTCTTCCAGTCTCTCTGAATCTCTGTTGCGACCTGCTGATAACACTCTGTGACACTGGAAGATCAGTGGCCACATCCGTCTGAGAGCATACTGCTTGAAGCCTTGCAATGGCGAGGTACTGCTGATCAATTGTAAGATGTTGTCTTGGTCTCATGATGTCAAAATGTGAAGAGCCTGATGAGGAGGACTGTTTAAATTCCAACTCAAATTAATCCCCTAAATGTATTGTGTGATTCAGGGATCAAACATCTGATGTGAATTTTGCCATTAAGCTCCTTGTTAGAGATCATCAAGTTGTGTAAAAAGTACTGAAACATTGAACAGTTGGACATGTGCGTTCTAAAGTTAAGAGATTGTCTTATTTAGTGCATTAAAACAAATAAAAATAATTTTTATGTTCATTCTGGAATTTCAACCAAACTAAATACATGTAATGAACAGATGTATATGTCTATAGAGCATTTCCTTACCGCAGCTCCACGTATCCTCATGTCCCCTGAGCTTTGGACTTTGGTTGTATCTTCTTTTAACCATTTTGACCTCTATTGATATTTTAATTTGTTCATTGCATGTATTTACTACTATAGTTCTCTATACCGATTCCTCCTTGTCTTGTTACTATTGTGATTACCTATGAATAAGGTTGTCCAATCAACCTAAACATCAGAAGAATCACATACCACATTTACCACACCTTCCAATTTACTTTGAATGGAATATTATATATCGTATATTCCACATGTAATGACATTGTAAATATATAAATTACACTTTATTTGTATATGACACCTTTGTCATACTAATAACTTTTTGAAGTATATTCAAATAGTGTATGCTGTGGATTTCTACATTCACTTATTAATTGGGTTGCAATACCCTTTCCACTAGCACCCATCCATAACCATGTGCTGTATATGTATATTGCTAGCTTAGATCCAAAATAAAAGAGTTGCTATGACCTGTTTTGAGAATCTGTAGATGTAATTACATTTGATTTGGTTTGATGTGGTATACACTCTCAGAGCAGTGTTCTCTTCTCAGTATACATAATGTTAAATGAAGACATAAAGACCCAGGTAGTTGGCTCAATTAAAAAGAAACAACAAACCCCATTGCTTTGGATCAATTTATTATAAAACATACAGTACTTGTAGCAGCTGGTAATATTGATTTGTAAATAACATTATTGTTAACAACACTGCTATCTGTTTCAACTACAGTAGGCTCTTTGGTACACAAAGACTGTGTGTTTTTTTTCCTCTAAGTAAATATGCAGATGCTGTGAAATCCTGTGCTACATTACGTTTTGTTGTAATCTGCCATATCGATTTACAAAGTAAATAGACGGTAATAAGAAAATCAATTTTATGTGCTGATTAAGTTTGAATTCAGTCACTCAATGCACTCCAGTAAGGTCGGCTTGGGAATAGCAAGTGACTTCCACTTTCCTTATAGGTAGGTTACTGAAGCTTTAAATCATCTTCCAAAAATACTTTACAGCAGTTGAAGGTGGAAATACAGCAGAGAAAGAATTGTTGACACAAACTACCTAGATATGTCTTACTTTCACAGAGCTAATTCGCAAGATCTACTCGAGCATGTAGTGTCTTCAGATTCAAAGCTTGTTAGAAAATATCTAATAAAAACATATTCATTGTTACATAATACAGTGAGAGCATCTAGACCTTCCTTTTTCCTTAAGAGTAAAGATGTCTAAAGTAATACAAAACGTAGGAGGAAGAAGAAATATGCTCTAATGAGAAGACTTCGTACTGTCAGTTCACTTTTTTTTTTTAGCTCTTTTAATAAGTTTCCATCAGTGAACTGACGGAAACTTATTAAAAGAGCTAAAAAAAAAAGTTAGCTTAAACAGACATACATTTTGCATAAATCAACAGTAAAAGTGAATTTATGGAACTTTGGTTTTTTTTGGTTTACAAAATCAAGTTTATTCACAAAACTGACTTAGTTAAAACAATGGGATCAGGAGACAATGGAGAAAAGCAGAATGCAAATACAAAATATACAAATATCATGTACCAATATAATGCGACAAGGTATATCACAAGTTTCATAAAGATAAACGTCGCATGACACGGTATAATCACAGACATATCAGATGCGATCTTATTAATGGTAAATAAAACTTGAGTAAAAACTTCTAATAAACATTTGTAACCAAGCCATATGTGTATGGACTGTGTTCGTTTTTCTGTATTGGACAACCATAAGGGCTTTAAGCATGCATAAAACCCTACCAATCAAGCATATGGATGGGGTTATGAGGCAGTAGGTCAGCAAAGGAAGAGGTGTAGGGGCATTAATATAAAAAAGGAATTTGGAATGGAGGGCACAGTATTAACATATCAAAACCAATCCAGTTCAGACCAGCACAAAGCAAAATATTTCTAACAAGGTTTAGTTTAGAAAAGGGATTGATGAGGAGGTATTTGTAATATCCACCCACTTCTGCCAGATTTTAACAAACTAATCAGGACAACTATGTAGAGAAACAAATTTTTTGAAAGGGAAAGTAGCATTTACAGAATAAATCCAGTCTTGTGTATTAGGGATATGACTGAACATCCAATGACAAGCAATCGTTTTCCTAGCCACAAACAGGAGCTCAGTAAGGCAGATGCGGTCAGCAGTTGATGGTAATCTCCAGGATGCAAAAAAATTAAACAGGATTTGGGGTCGTCTCTCGCTGGGAATCCCATTTTGTGTCATTTAAAAAACCCAAGAATTTGTTTCCAAAATCTCTGAATTTTGGGACATGACAATAATAAGTGAAAGAAAGTACCAGATGAGGAGAGACTTTTTGGGCACACATCTGGAATCTCCTGGAGGAATTTATGGAGATGGGAAGTAGTATATTATGCATAATGAAGAATATATAATTGAGTATCCCCTTCACCACTAAACTAATTTGGGAGCCTCAAATGCCATTGAACACTGGGCATCGGAGAAAGGTCCCACATCTCCTTCCCAAGTGGTCTTTTGTGCCTGGAATGGGACGTCTAGCCTTTTTTTCAATAATGACATATAAAAACAAGTAATAAGGTCTCGCAGAGGAGTAATCAATATGTGAGGAAAGTCCTGGAAAATTGGGAAATATGTATTGGGAATATTATATTCCATCGCAAGGTTCTGAAACAATTTGAGAGTTAGATTCTTATATAGTTGAGATATGTATGTCACTCCCCTCTGCCTCCACACAGAGCTATCAAGAGAAAGCAATTTCTGCAAAGTATTATTGTCTTAAGGAGACGTTTGTTCATCTATAAATGGAACTTTGTAAAGTATCCAATTAGAGAAAAATACTTTTTTTTCCACCTATGGGTTACTTATTCTTCCCTTTGCCACCTTCACTCATCAGTCAGACAGATTAGCTGCACAGAAATCAAAGTTACATACTGCCAACCTACCTACTTTGTGCTTATATACCTACCTAGGGCTTACCAACTTATCTAACAGAGGTCAACCTACTTAAATAGGGTCTACTTATCTACCTAGGGCCTTGTCCATTTACATATCTACCTACTAACTACTGCCTACCTACCTACTTAGGGCCAATATGCCTGCTTACCTATGGCCTACCTACATGAAGCCCATCTACTATCTACCTGCCTGGCGCCTAACTACTCCCTACTTCTTACCTACCTATCTGGGGCCAATCTAGCTACCTCGGCCTACCTACTTACCTAGCAGCCAATCTACATGCCTATTTACTATCTACCTACCTAGGGGCCAATCTACCTACTTATCTACTACCTAGCTACCTGGGGCCAATGTATCTACCTAGGCCTACCAACCTACCTAGAACCTACCAACCTATCTAACAGGAGTCTACGTAGCTACCTGGGGCCTACCTGAGACCTGGCCTGTTTATATGTCTACATAGGACCTTGCTTACCTACCTACCTGGGACCCTGCCTACCTACCCACCTGAAGACTATACTTGTAACACAATCTCCAGAGAGTTAGTACTCTCCCCTCCCCTCAAGCCCTCTAGGAGACCGTGCCACTAAGCTTTGGCCTGTACCCACTTTAAATTGTTTAAAGGCATAATAATCCTAGTGTATATAAACTTTTGACTTTGCAGAAAGTAATATAAATGCCTTAAAAAAGGCTCTCTCATTATTCTGGCCTTTGGCAAATATAAATAATTCTGGTAATCCTAATTGACCTAAAACGGGTAATTTTTATTCTGATTTGATATCAGATAGAGAGAAAAACATGCAGATGTGTCTTTTTATATAGTGTATGTAAACTTCTGGTTTCAACTGTATATAAAAGCCAGCTATCAAAAAAAATGATTTATTCTAGATGTTTTTCTGGTTGAATGGTCATCCCAAAATTCCTTTCCACATGTTAACACAACATAAACTAACCAGCGGCATACATTTTCCTAATAGAGATAATACAACTTAGCCTCCTTCCTCCAAGAAATTAGAGACTGGCTGCATTTTGCATACACAGATTATGGGATTGACCAATACTTTGTACACCAAATATTTCTCTTGACCATGTTATATTAGTTATTCGGTTAAGTATCTGAGATAACTCTTAATCCTTTCCAGGTGCACAAGGCTAAAGGAAAGACAATAATTTTCTTTTAACTTAAACCATTCCTTCTATATTTCTTTAAAAAAAAAACAAGCTTTCAGCATAGTAAAGCACATCCTTCTTTGTATCCCTAAAATAGAGTGGGGATCACATCTATAGATAAATTACTTGACTACAATGAATGTTAAATTGTAACTGTACTATAACTGTAAACTAAGTATTGAGAAATGAAATGGACTTTTTCTTGTACCTACAAAAAAGTCATACATATCACATATACTACCACATCTTACTGACAATAAATGGAATACAGTTTTAAGAAATTATTTCCCCCTTCTTAATAACAGGTAGTATCTCTCATTTTATAAATTACTCAACAAGCCTGTGGACCATGTTATACATCAATGTAAATAGGCTGATGACGTACCTACAGTTTATGTGTCTGCATTGTTGTCAGGCATTAATTATATTCTTTCAACACTGTAGCAGAAAGAAATTTAATGATCCGCCACTCAATGCTATCTGCCGTGTGAAGGCTCCTCAACCTTCCATGCAATACTTATATGTAATACAAGCAGATTCAAATGTTGCAAAAATTATCAAACATTTATTGAAAGTCCCATAAATACAAGACTTCATCTGTAACATCTCATTACTTGCGTTTAATTCTGATGGCGATCCATAGCAAGTGGCAGGAAAACTCAGATGCACATTTCCAAACTGCGATGCTGCGACCGCATAGGCTACTCCACCTTACGAAGCATACTGTTCTGACAGGTGGGCATGACGCAGGGCACGCAACGTTTCGGGGGACCTCCCCCTTTCTCAAGCACGCGCTGCTAGCTTACCTTATGCTATTTATAGGCAAGCGCAAAGATCTACATTTCCGCAATTCTAGCAGGATAAAACACTACCATTCGCTAATAATATATAATCTATAAAAAGGCTCTAAGACCCCAGCTCTCATTAATGCCAGCTGGCACAAGTGTGTTTAACACATAGATCCATCTTGCTTCTTTTTTTATAAGAAGCAATTCAATCGATTCACCCTCTTTTACCCTAACCTCCTCTAATACAGCCCATCTCAACTCAGACACATTATGATTATTTAAAGCCCTAACACTAAAAATGTCCCGACATGTTTCTATGTCCCTCACAACACTTCATCAGGGGACTTGGTATGGAAAATATAAAGGTGCGGGGCAAAAGTGGTCCAGAATAGATAAAGGACCTAAAAAAATCAGGTCCCATACTACAGAAAATTTGTCTAAAAGGTTGAAATTACCGAAGGGATATGGGGGGGATTAATGGTCATTCCACCAAAAAATAAAAAGGACAGTGGGTTTTGGTGTCCACTGCAAACCTCTATTTAAAAAAAAGGGATCAAAAAAAAAAATTGGAAAAATGGTTTAAAGGATCCCTCAACTCCCCCAGAGATAAAAATGCGGGGGAAAAGTTCCCGCAAGTGGGGCTTTAGAGTATTTTTTATATATATATAACAAATGTCCCAGCAAGGACCCCAAAATTTTCCCCCTCACAGATTTAAAGAGGTTTTTTCCTGTATTTTAGGACGTTTAAAAAACAAAAATTTTTGTATTGGGCAAAAGCTATCCTGGGGTGAAACTTAATAATCTATGAAGGGACGGGAATGAAAACCATAAACCCTCCGGGTATTTAAACCCTGTAATGAAAAACTCCTCCCCGTTCCAATGAATTCCCCAAGTGTCATTTGAAAGACGGGTTCCCCGTCGAAAAAAATTTCCATACTCTCAAAATAAACCTGGTATAAGGAATCCATACCCTCCGGGGTTAAAAAAAAAAAAAAAAAAAAAAAAAAAAAAAAAAAAAAAAAAAAAAAAAAACAAAAAAAAAAAAAAAAAAAAAAAAAAAAAAAAAAAAAAAAAAAAAAAAAAAAAAAAAAAAAATTTTTTTTAAAAAAAAACCAAAAAAAAAAAAAAAAAAAAAAATGGATACCCTTCCCCACATGTGCCAATTTAGAAAACCACAAGGTCATTTGAAAAAAATAGTTCCCAGGGCAAAAGCATAAATAACCCAAAATTCCCACAAGTCCCGTAGATAGAGATTTACAAAAACCCTTTTGGTTTATTGAACAAAAAAAACTGCTCAAACCCCCCAGGTTTAAAAATTTCTTACAAACCCCCATTACCGTTACAATGATGCAGCGCATTTTTTGGGGAAAAATTTCCCCAGAAAAGAAAGATCCCCATCGGGCCATGGTGGGGCCCCCTCTCCTCAGGTAGAGGGGCAAATTTCAGGCACAAGCTGCCACGCCCGGGAAAAAAGTGCGGTCCAGAACGAAGTGCGCCCCCCGCACTTTTCCCGGGTTTTCGGGCCGCAGCCGGGGCACTTGACTTAACAGCCCTGACCTGTAAACCCCGGCAACCTGAGGGGATAACAAACCCGGCGCCCCCAGGGCACAGAGGGGGCAGAAGTTTTATGCTGCGCCAAGTTTACACAAAAAAGGGCAAAAAAAAGGTATTAAACTGACGTCCAAGGAACAGCTAGATGATATCAAACTTTGGGAAGGATACCCCAATTGCAAGCACATAGTTAAATACATGGTGGTGATTTTGGGAAAGTGTCGTTTGTGGGGGAAATTTACAGAGGTTTTTTTCCCCCTTTTTTGGGGGGGCAAAATGGGAGGTTGCTTTCAGAGGGGAAACCGGAAATGGGGTTTTTTGACTCAAAACTGTTCCCCCAAGGGGTGAATGAACGGTTGGATTTTTGCTGTTTCATTTGAAAAATCCTTTCCTCCTCCTTTTTGCCTTATCCCCTTGCTAGTTGTTCCCGACTGTTTATGTTTAAAGAAAACCCTTTCTTTCGTTATTTTTTGTCTTTATTCCCCAAATTTATTTGCTGTTCCTGGGTGTTTATGTTTAATACTGTTTTGTCCTTTTGGGGTAAACTTGGCGCAGCATAAAATTCGCTGCCCCCCCGTGTTCGGCCCCCCTGGTTTGTGTATCTTTTCAGGTTTTCCCGGGGTTTCAGGTCGTGTTCAGTTAAAAGTGAACCCGGGTGCGGCGCCGGGGACCGGAAATGCCCGGGGGGCGGGGCTTGGCGCTCCGGGGGCCCAAAACCCTTTCGGGTTTTTGGGGTTTTGCGCTTGGGGACTGCGCTTTCCCCCCTTACCCGAGGGAGGAGAGGATCCCCCCCCGGTTGTTTCGGGAATCATCTGTCTGGGGGGATCTTTTAATTAATGTGCCTGCATCATTGTAAACGGTGTGGTTTGTGAGTTTATGATAAAACCCGCGGGTTTTAGCAGTTTTTCTGTTTTTATATAAACCCCATGGGATTTTGTTTTTAATTTTATCTGCGGAAATGTGTGTTATTTTTTTAGTATGGGATGCCCTTTTTACTGGGAACTGTTTTCTCATGACATTGTGGTATTCTTTATTGGGCCCCATGTGGGGGAATTGGGATCCATACATGTTTAAAAAACGGATGGTAAGGGTTTTCCCTTTTACCAGTTTTTTATTGAGGTTTGGGATTTTTTTCGACTGGGGGAAAAGTCTTTTCTATGACATTGTGGGGGAGTTTTATTGGTACTTTTGGGGAGTGTATTCATTACATGTTTAAATACCGGATGGTATGGTTTTCATATACCAGTGCTTCATAGATTATTAAGTTATCATCCCAGGATAGCTTTTGCCACATATACACACTTTTTTGTATTCTTAATCTGTCCTGATATACAGGAAATACCTCTTTGATCTGTGAGGTGAAAATTTGGGGTCCTTGCTGGGACAGTGTTATATATATATATATATACTCCAATAGACATGTTGCTGGGAACTTTTGCCGCATTTATTATCTCTAGGGAGTTGAGTGGATACCATACCACTTTTCCAATGTTTTTTTGATCTCCTTTGTTTATATAGAGGTTTGCAGTGGACACCATACCACTGTCCTCTTTATCTTTGGTGGAATGACCATTAATCCTCCATATACTCGGTGAATCAACCGTTTAGACAAATTCTGTAGTATAGGACCTGAGTTTTTAGGTCCTTTATCTATTCTGGACCACTTTTGCCCCGCACCTTTATATTTTCCATACCAAGTCCCCTGATGAAGTGTTGTGAGGGACATAGAAACATGTCGGGACATTTTTAGTGTTAGGGCTTTATATATATAGGGTGTAGGTTCCGGACAGGGCCGACCCTTACGGGGCGCACTCCCTGTGTGTCTATAGGGTGAGCTAGAATTTTTTTGTAGGATAAGTTATATGTTATTTTTCTTTTTCTCCTCATTTTTTTAGAGATTATCATTAAAAGTGAAGTTTTAATACATGACTTATGTTGGTTAGGATATTGGATTTTTCATGTATATTATTGGGGAATTTCTCTAAACACTTATATTCCCTTATTGTCGTAGTTTTTTAGTAATTGTTATACAGGTAATGGCAGGTCCCCTTTCGATAGGTTTGGACACTAGTCAATGGTTGACGGAGGCTAAGGATGTATTTTCTGAACAGGCTTTGATACAGCGGAAATTCACGCCTACGTTTAAAGCAGCGTTTAGAGAACTTACATTACTGTACAAAGAGCAGATAGCCTCTTGGTGGGAGGTACAAAGCCTTGAAGCTTATATTAACAAAGGGATTGTTCCTAGGGGTCTTAGAATTACCTTAACCCCAGGAACAAAAAATAGAGGCTCTGCCTTTCTATCTAGTTGGGAGAAGGAAGCGACTACGAGCTCCCTCAGGTTTATGCAACTGCTTTTGGATGATGAGAGGTCTAATTTGGAATCCCTGAATGATAAAATTAAAGAACAGGTTGATGTGACTAAGACATTTCAGCAGGAGAAAGACTTTCTAGCTAAGGAAAAACAATTACAAAATACAATAGAAAGATACCAGTTCCATATCAAGGAACGCAAGCATAAACAGTTTACTCGTGACGTGAACGATTTTAAGAGTAACAAGGCCTACTCCTTTTTGGGGGAAAGGGATACGAGACGGGAACCAGAGACGGACTTATCCTCTACTGAAACTGATCAATCAGATTTAGATAGGGGCTCAACATCGAGAAGAGCAAGGGGCCGCCCTAAAGGAAGAGGTAGGGGTAATCGGAATAGAGGTTCAGGAACTGGACATGCAAGAGATCTGCCTTTTTTAGGGGACACAACATATCCCCTGAGGAATCGCAATCCGTTCCGCGATTAGGCCTCTCAAAATCCAATACCCATCAGGTGTCTTCTGGCATTACCTCTGGTACTACAACAGACACCAATGTGATTATAAATAAATCAAAGAGAGTCCTTAGTGAAATTGAGACCCAAATATTGAGTAAAGGGTTATCTTTTGTACCAACAGGGGGGTTCAGATTGTTTCACTGGGCAAGGGACCTGAACCTCTTTGCTCGAAAAATGCATTGGTATAAATTTTTTCACTCTAGGAACAAACGTGAGTGTCTTGAGCTGGGTATACAGTTGACTGCTGGAGAATGGGGCTACTTGAGACCCTCATGAGGATTCCCCCAAACCCTTTTTTGGGGAAAGGCCCCCCTTATGAGTTAAAAAATAAAAGTCACGAAAACCCCCTCAAAGCGAGTTCATAAAAATTGATCTGTTTTGTTGAGTTGACCATCAGGCAATAGAAAACGGGGACAACATGGGTAGGGGAAAAGTAGTAAGGACAGTAAAGATTTTAAAGGGGTCTGGCTGAAGATAAAATATCACTAAAAAAACCCCTTGAAAAGGGGGGGCAATTTTGTGCCCTTGAACGAAAAGTAGTACATATGTTTTTGACATCTTGAAAAAGGGGGATGGGTATAAAAAATTTTGAGAGAAATCCATCTACCCTATTTAAAGAATTTAACCCTTCTTATCAGAAGCTCTGGTTTCAGGTCCCCTTAAAAGGATAGTTTGTTAAGCCCCCCCCTTTTTAAAAGGAGGCGACGTTTTATGTTCCCCAAAGGCACAAAAAGTGTTTCCTTCGTGGAACCCATTGTTCTGGTGTGGGAGCTTTCCCAAAATATAGGACTTATATAAAAAGTTTTTGGGCTCCCTTTGTGGTGGCATTTCCCATCATAACTGGGTTTCGAGGGGATCTGCGGCAATTTGGGAGGTTTCGGTGCCCCATCATGTTTTTTGGTGATTTTGACGGGGGGGCTCTTTACCCCCCACCCCGCATGATTGGGGGGCTGAGAGGCAGGAAATTTTGAGTCACGGGGGGGTGTCAGTTTCGGAACTAACAGGTTGTCCCCCAATTGCTTGGTTTGTTCTACCAAAAACTTTTTTGTGTTTAAAAAGAGTTCCACCGGCCGGGGCACAGCCAGGGGTAGCCCGGCCCCGCCACGCAAATCTTTTGGGTGGGGGGGATTTTTTTGTTTTTGGTGATGCTAATACATTCGGAAACGGATGACATTTTTTTTTGGGAAAAAGTTATCGATGAATTGGTCTTGTGGAATGGGCCCCAAAAAGGGGTTTTAAAGGGCCCCTTTGTTGTTTTTTAAATGAAAAAAATGATTTTAATCTGCGTTTCAAGTATAAATTTAATGGATGTCTCTTTCATTTTGGTGTTCTATCGGAAAGCGGGGGGGTTTTCCCCGGGAAAACCAAAACCCTTGGGAACCCACTGCTACTAATTCCCTCTTGGGGTGGGACGCAGTCTCCTGCCCCTTAAGAGGGGAATCCCAAAGGGGCCAATACTTTTTTGAGGGAAATTGTTTTTCCCTTTTGGGAATTAAAAAAAAATCTAGGGACTTGAGGGAAGGTTTTCCCTTGATAAGGCTATCGGAGGGGGGTTCTGGGGAAAAGCCTATAGAAAGTCTACAAAAAAACCAAAAGCGCACTCTTGTTCCAAGAGTGTTTCCAGTAAGAAATGGGGGCATCTTCCCCCTAAGGGGGGCTTTGAGGGGGGGCGCTCCTGTTCGGAAGATAACTCAAAGAATTTGGGGAAAATCCTCAAGGGATTCAGACCTGAAAAAGGTGATGGGGAATTCCCCATATCACCTATCGTTGGGAAAGACTTGGGACTTTTTAGTCCTAGATTTTGAAAGTTTTTTGAGCCCTAGAACTTGGTTTTAACAACCTGTCCTGGGATGTTTCAGATGTGGGGGGGTTGGTTGCGTTTGGAATTTCGGGAAACCCAAAAAAAAAAATTTCCAGCAAGTGCTTAACGGGTTTTCCAATTGGCAATTCATAAATTTGCAGAAGAAAAAGGCGTGATCTATAAAAATTAAATTGTAACTGTGGTCATGAATAATTGGAAAGACATCGAGAATTCGTAGGCTTGGGTGAAATGTAAATGATACAAGCATGGTAAGGTCCCCCAAAATTGGGCAAGACCATAGTTAAATACAGGGGGTGATTTGAAATGTGTCAATTTTTGTGGAGTTTTGACAGAGTTTTTCCCCCCTTTTGGGGGCGGCAACTGGGAAGGTTTTGCTTCAGAGGGAAACCGATGGATTTTTAGACTCAAAAAAATGTCTCCCCCCCCAAAGGCTGAATGAACGGTTAGATTTTTTCTGTTTCATTTGAAAACCTTGCCTCCTCATTTCAGCCTACCCTTGACTAGTTTTTCCTGATGTCATGTTTAATGAAATCCTTGCTTCCCTTTTTTTGTTCATCCATTGATAGCTTTTCCCGACTGTCCATTTTTTTACCCGTTTTGTCCTTTTGTGTAAACTTGGCGCAGCATAATTCGTGCCTCTGTGTCTCGGGGCCCGGGTTTTTTATCTGCAGGTTGCCGGGGGTTACAGTTCGTGTTTTTGTATGTCACCCCCTCGGCGCCCAGAGGAAATGCGGGCGGCGCCTTGGGTCCCGGGCCCCACTTATTGCCGGCGTGGGTTGTGACTGCAGCTGCCCCCTTACCTAGGAGGAGGATCCCCCCTAGGGCGTTTTGGGGGTCATTGTTGGGGGGGGTCTTCAATAAAGCGCTGCATCATGTAACGGTGTCGGGTTTTTGAGTATATGATAAACCCCGGGTTTGAGCAGTTTTTTGTTCAATAACCCCATGGGGTTTTTCTAATCTTATTAGCAGAGCAGGGGGTTTTTTTTGAGTATGGTATGCTTTGATGGGGAAATGTTTTCTTATGACACTTGGGTTATCTTGGCAAGTGAGGAATGTACCATTACTGTTTTTAAAAAACCGGGTGGTATGGATTCCTTAACCAGTGTTTATATGAAGTATGGTATTTTTCGAGGGAAAAGTCTTTTCTTGACATTGTGGTAGATTTTTTGTACATGTGAGGAGTTTATTCTTACTGTTTAAATATGGAAAGGTATGGTTTATATACCAGTGCTTCAAAGATTATTAAGTTATCCCCAGGATGCTTTTGCCACCTATACACCTTTTTTTTTTTTCTTAATCTTTCCCGATAAACAGGAAATACCCTTTGATCTGGGGTGAAAAAATTTGGGGTCCTGCTGGGGAATTGTTTTAAATAATATATATAAAAATATTATATTATACTCAATAGAATGTTGCTGGGAACTTTTGCCGCCTTTTTTTCTTAGGGGGGTTTGGGATACCATACCCCTTTTCAAAGTTTTTTTTTTTTCCTTTGTTTTTTGGGTTTTCGTGGACACCAACCATTCCTCTTTTCTTTGGTGGGAAGACCATTAAACCCCCTATATCGGGAATAACCCTTTTGACAAATTCTGTAGTTAGGACTAGTTTTTTAGGTCCCTTTTTCTATTTGGACCCTTTTTCCCCCCACCTTTATATTTTCCATACCAAATCCCTGTGAAGTGTTGTAGGGACATGAAAAATGTCGGGCATTTTTTAAATGTTGGGGTTTATATAATAGGGTTTTAGGTTCCGGACAGGGCCGCCCTTTTTGGGGGGCACTCCGGGGTGCTTTTGGGTGAGCTAGAATTTTTTTGTGGATAAGTTTAAAAGTTATTTTTCTTTTTTTCCCCATTCTTCGAGTTACATTAAAAGTGAAGTTTTTTTTACTACTTTGTTGGTTGGGGTATTTATTTTTATGTATATTATTGGGGGGTTTTCTAAAACATTTTTATTCCCTTATTTTGTGTACATTAGATTTTTAACTAAAAAATGTTGGCTTTCGCCGTTCTCCAAACTTTTACCCTCACTTGTTCTCAAAATTTGTTTCCTTAATGCCAATCGATATTGCTGCGTGCTCATTTGAGCCTATTTTTTTAAATCCTATTGTTGACCCAATATGCTTTTTCCCCCATGGGCAATTCAAAAATAAATCAATTTTTGTATCAATGTTAATAGGGAAAAAACTGCATTTTGTTGGGTTGAAAAATCGGGCCTTTTATTATTGAGCTGCAAAATTTTGACAAATTTTTACAGGGGTAAATCCCCTTTTTTTTTGGATTCTGAAATACAGCCTTTTTCCACATTGTTTTTCCTTATAAGTCACTTTTAACAATCTGGGCTACCTATTGTACGCCCTTGCGGTATAAGAAATATGTGTGGATTTTTGAATAATTTTCCAAACTTGTATATCGCTTCTTTTAATATACTCCAATGTTTTGTTAATAGCTCTTTTATCATTTCACTGTGAGTATCATAGGTACTAATAAACGCAAGTTTCCCCTCTCCATCTTTTTTCTGATGTCTACTGAGTAAGGCTATTTCGCCTATATCTTGTGCTTTCTCTTCCATGTGTAACCTATCATATCCTCTTTCTTCAAATAATAAATTTTCCCCTGACATTTGTTTCCTGATATCTTTTTAGTAGAACAAATTAGCTAAACCTCTATGAGAGCTGGCCTTTCTATGGCCATTAAATATCTTGGCGAGTGATAGCTTCTCTTATGCAAAACATTATTCCTCTCGGTTGGTTTAGTAAATAGGCTAGTAGAGAATCTAGCAGACATTTTTCTAATTTCTACATCAAGGTAGTGGATGACATTTTTGTCCATTGTTTCAGTGAACTCAATAAGAGGAATGTATTTTATTAATATTCTCAACGAAAAATTCCAGATTCTTTCTCCAGTACCACTCCACAGGAACAAAAATGTCATCCACAAACCGAGACCAGCCAACCACATTGTGGTAGCCTGGGAGTCTTTTGAGATAGGTTATTTTCCAAATGCTGCCATGAATGTGTTATGCATAGCTAGGCGCCAATGGCGACCCCATAGAGGTGCCATTGTATCTGTATTTATAATCTTCTCCGAATCTGAAGTAATTCTTTGTAGAACAATGTCTAACAACATCATCAAAAAGTTGATTTTTTGATTGGGTAAGTGGTGGATCCTCTCCAGCGGCCTCTCTTGCCGCCTGCACCCCTTCTCCTGTGTGGTAGGAGGTAAATAACGATTTTACATCTAAGGTGCAAAATAAAGGGAACCTTTTACATCAGCAACAAAAGTCTAATATCTTTTAAAAAATTGACCCGTATCCCTTAAAAAGGGGTGTTTTGTCTCTTTTTTCAGCTTTTTTGGAAATTCGAATCTACAAATGTAAAACTTTGGTTTCCCCAAAAGGGAACCTATCCCCGAGACATAGGGGCGTCCCGGAGGGTTTTTTTAAAGGGCCCTTTTGTATTTTGGGGAAACCCGATTTTAATGGGAACCCGTGGGATTTCTTACAAAAAAAACATATCCCTTTTTTTTTTTTTCAGTGTTTAAATTTTTGTTCCGAGGCCCCCAGAGAACTATCTCAAACATTTTTGCTAAATTATACAGTGGGGTTTGCGGGCAAGTTTTTTATAACGTTTGATTTTGCTCAACTGTTTTAAGGCCTCAATTTTTAATTTTTGTGTTCTATCTTGGGCAATGGTGCCACCCCCCACCCCCCCTTGTCAGCTTTTTTACAAAAAAAAGAGTTACCTTTTTTTTTTGCCCGCCCAAGGGCCAAAAGCATTTTCTGGGGATTTTTATATCCTTTTTAATCTGACACTTTTCCCCTTTTTTTTTTTACCCTTTCTTTAATACTTTTATAAAAAACATTTTACATAAAGAACTGACTTTTTCTTATGAATTTTTTTTTTATTCACCCGTTTCCCCCCCCCTGGTCTTTTTTTCAACCCGAAAAAAAATTTTAAAACGAAAATCTGCAAAAACTATAAAAAAACGCATTTAAAGTCAAAAGGAGACACTTCATTTACAGGGGCAAAATTCAACCCTTTTTCAAAAATTTTCTTTCTGAGCACCCGGGCAAATTTTTTATGAAAAGGGGGTGGGCCAAAAAATCCCTCTGTCCCGAGTCCCCTTTTCTTTTTTTTTTTATTTTAAACCCCAGCACGTTTTTTTGCGTTGGTTTGGAACCAAAAGCTGCCCCCCAATCCCCTTTTCCCCCTTTTGGTTTTTGTTTTGGGCTAAAAAAAATCAGACCCCCTTGGGAATTTTTTTTTTGTGATGGATCTTTAAATTTATGCGGAAAAATTTTATGCTGCACCGTCCAAAGTCCGCCTGTCAGAACAGTATGCCTTCCCAAAAAATGGAGTAGCCGGGGTATTCGGTCGCAGCATTTGCGTTTTTGGGAAAAGGCACTATTTTTTCCCCACTTGCTATGGATCGCCCTCATAATTAAAAAACGCAAGGGAAAAGAGAAGGTTTCAAAATGAAAATCTTGTAATTTAAGGGTTTTTTTAATTTTGGTTAAAAGTTTGAATTTTTTTTGCCCAAAATTTGAATTGCCCTTTTATTTCATATAGGGAAATTTAAATTTAGCAAAATCCTGCCCTCAAGCACCTATGTGGGGATTAAACTGAACTTAGTTATCAATTTACTTGTTTAAATCCCATAAAGGGGGATACCCAAAAAAATTTATCTATTCTTTTAAACGTTGAGGAAAACTGATTTTTTTTTTGTGGCCATTTTTACTTTGGGAAAATTTTAAGGAAAAGTTAACCCTTTTAAAAGAAAGATTTTTGCCCAAAAACAATTTTTTCAAAGATGGTGTACATTTCCCCATTTACATTTTGGGTGTTTTTCCCATACTTGCCCAAAAAACCCACCAAATATGAATCACCCTGCCAAAAAAAAAAATAGTACCAAAAAGTTGCTTTGGCCCCAAAAAAATTACCAGAAAAAAACAAAACCCTCAACTCCTTTCTCTGGCGTTACACCAGTGTATCCATCCCCTTCCCACCAAGGATATGCTGGCATGCATTTTCAAACGAACCAGATCTGCCTAGACATCGCCCAAAAACCAGGGGGAAAAAAACTTAACATTTGCAGTGTATGTATAAAATGTTAATAGTGTGCATTTTCATGTTAATAATTTTGTGCAGTTTTTCTTCCCGGGTTTTGCCCATCAAGGGTATAAATTTAAACCAAACCCTTTTTTAAAAAAACCTTTTTATACTGTTGTAATCATAATAAAACCCTAGAATAATTAATTACATCTTTTTAATACATGATGACATGATGTTTACCCCAAAATGGTGGGCTAAGTAACAAAGATTTTAAAACCCCTTTCTGACAGAAAGGGCATAATAAAAAAAGGGTTTTAAAATGTTTTTTTTTTCCCCTTTTGCACGGCCTGCGGGTCTTTCCCCCCCCCCGCGGGGGCCGCCGGGGGCCATCCGTGGTCCCCCCCCGGGGGCCCCCCGGGGGTGGGTGCCCCCGCGGACCCGGGGTTTGAGCCCGGGGGGGCCCGCGCTGCCGTGGACCCTTTCCTTGGGCCGCCCCTCCCCGGCCGCCGGCCCACTTTCCGGCCGGGGGCGCGCCCTTTCCTGTGTCCTAA